>JBBPUB010000017.1:0-66494 GCA_038094415.1 Xerocomus alliaceus | reverse complement strand
AGCGTTCTAATGGGTTAAGGTCGAAAATGGGCAGGAGACGTCGAAGACGACTGGAGGGTGTCAAAAACAAGCGCGGAAGGTGTCGAAGACGCGCAGTGCTGACTAATTCATTGCTAGAGTGGGTGACGGCATCGCATGTGAGGCCCAGTGAAAACTGACTATGATCGGGCATGTCCGGGGATGTTTTTGTCAGAACTAGATAGGAGGTGGAAGTGCCTCAGTTGCTGCCTCAAGGGAAGAAGAACAACTGAGGGGGGGGCTGAAATAAATGTATTTATGGGACAAAGATGTGATCACATTGAACTCCACTAACTCCAATGTAACTCTGGAATGGGGTAAATGAAAATAAGGTTAATGTACTATTACTGTTGTTTTTAGCCAGCTTGGCAGCATGAAACAGTAAACTATGCTGACTAGGGATTGGGCAATCTCTTTTTGATGTGTCAAGAAATCAAAGTCTTTGGGAATTTTAGTGAAAAATTCAACACCTGTCTTTCTTTCATTATAATGCCTCAATGCCTCACCAGAATTTGATGGAAAAGATACCAATCAACTTGGAATGGCTTAGAGAACACATCCTGCTTGAATTAGTGGAGACATAACAAAGTTTTGGAATTTTGATTTTCATAGGTCACTAGAATCTTACTACAGGTGTGTATTGAGCTCCTACAGACAATCCAGCCATCGGCAACTATCCTTGCAGAGTTGGAACACTTGGATTTGCCTATCCTCATCTCTCAGTCACAATTTTGTGGACTCTCCTTCCTGATTATTGTCACCTGCCCTCCATATTGCCCCAGTAACCTTTGTGGATGGTGTTGAAGAGAACAAGGGTATCAATCATCATGAGCAACTTGCCAGGGCTCATGAGTGACTGGTTAAACTTGGCTTTGATTTCTTCTAGCATCCACTTAAAGGCTTCCTGATTTAGATGGTATTGCTCTAGTATGCATTGCATTGCTAGTATTGCATGTACATGTACGTGGAAAGTAAGTGAGGAATTAGCTTACACCTCTTTACTCAATTGGTTGTCTCTAGGGATAGTCAGAAGCCACTTGGTGAGCTAGTGTATGATGTTGAGGATATACAATGGCTCAAGATCACTGAATTTTCATGAATTGATGTGGAAGATCTGGATGGCATTCTGAATGATGTGCTGGAGATTGACAGGAAGGTAATGTGGTATAAGACTATCTGTACAAGGGAATATAAATGCTCACAAGGCATAGGGATCCTCTATGAGTTGTACATATTCTTTATCTAGCTTGGTCTGTAACTCCAGCAAGTTGTTATCAACATCAATCTATAGAATGCCTGACAAAAACCCACCCTCTTTATCTATTATGTCCATCCAGTAGTTGTGCTCAAACTCCTTGTTCAACATTCTGAACATTTCAATCTTCTATTGCTCAATGAATATGCTGTCCATTCTGTTTTCACTGTAGATGAACTGAATAAGATCTCCAAGAGAATTCAGCATAGTGCCATCATAGCAGACCATAACATCCTCCAGCATTTTGATAAGATGTCACTAGATATAACCAGTCTCTGCAGTTTTTGTCAAAGTGTACTAAATAAGGGCAAGTGTTGCCCTAACTCAGTCAATGCCTGCACAGCTGAGGTGAGTGAAAGTGAGTCTGAGGCTTAAATAGTGTTGAAGGTGTGGTTGTGCTTAACTCTGACTAACTCCAGTCTGGAGTCAAGTGAACAAGCATACTGGAAGAGATAACATTAATCAGAGAAAGAGGAAATCATATGATGGAAATAGTTGCTTTAGGTGTATTGTATGACTTTGAAAAAGGTGGTATGATGCAAGCATAATGAACTGATGATTGAAGTCTATGAGATAAGAAGAAAAAACAGCAAATGACTCTGGAGTTGTACTAGAGTTGTGGTGGAGACAATGGAGGAGGTAAGAACACTTCTGAAATTATATTTTGACACTTCTACTCAAGCACAGCTATAGTTCCATGGCTTTGATGAACTTCCAATATTGTTTGTGTGCAAGTGGTTTTGTGAGGATGTTGGTGACCATATCTCTGGTGGAAACATACCAGACCACTGCTTCTTCTTTTTCAATCAAGTCATCCTGGACAAAGTGATATTTTCACTGAATATGTTTGGTCTAGGCATGGAATTGCAGATTGCAGCATAGAACAATTGCTGCTTGGTTGTTGCAGTGGAGTGTGGTGGGTCTCGATTGCAGATGTCCAATCTTTTCAAAAAATGTCTGGAGTCAAACTAGATGTTGTCTAGTGTTACTTAATCCAATATACTCCAACTCTGTGATTGACAAAGCAACCATGCTTTGCAACTTACTTGACCATAATATGCTTCCTTTGTTACTGAGGAAGATATATCCAGATATGGACCTGAAGTTGTCCAGGTCTTATGACCATCCTATATTAGAGAAGCCATGGAAGTCCATGTTCATGGATATTTTGTTTCTGTCAAAACAGAGTTCCATGTCTGTGGTAGTACAGATATTGGAGTACTTGTTTGGCTGCATTCTAGTGGCAGTTCTTTGGAGCTAAACTAAAATGGCTAAGTGTCCCCACTGCATATGCCAGGTCTGGTTGCATTCTGAGCATGAGATACATTAGTGACTCTATGACTAAGAATATTTTAGTTCCATTAACAGTCATTTTCAGTAGTGTGGTATTGTCTCCTAGATTGATCATGAAGAGGGAGAGACTGTGAAGCATGGGTGTTTGACAGGGGGCAGAGTTTGCCATTCTGGTCTGCTGAAGAATGGTTTGCATATATTGTATTTGGGACAAGGAGATTGAGCAGAGTTTTTAGTCACAACAGACTTCAAGGCCAAGAATGAATTTAGCCTCTCTGAGGTCATGCATTTTGAATGTAGAGGAGAGCTTGGATTTTATGGAGTTCATGAAAAGGTGAGAGGTAGTGAAAAGAAAAAGATCATCAGTGTAGATAATAAGAAAACAAAACTGTCTGTTCTTATGGATAGCATATAAGCATATCTCTATATTGAAATGAATAAATACAAGCACTTCTAACTTTTGATCTGAGGTTTTATTCCATATCCACCCAGCCTGCTTGAGTTCATATAGGGACCTCTGGAGCTACCAACAATACCTGTGCTGAATTGGAATGCCTTCCAAAGGTAGTAAGTAAAGCTCCTTCTTTAGTTCTCTATTGGAGTAGGCAGTTAAAATGTTCATGTGATCTAACTCTAGATTATGTTTAGCAGCAAAAGCTATGATAGTCTGGACTGAGTTCAGATTTGCAACAGATGCAAATACCTCCTGATAATTGACCCCTTTCTTTTGTGTGAAGCACTGTGCAACAACTTGGACTTTATATTGGTTTATGTTTCCATTTTCATCATGTTTAATCTGGAAGATGGGTTTGAAGATGATTGGAGTTACACCTTTTGATAAGGGTACCATCTCATAGACATGGTTTACATTTAGGCTTAGGAGCTCTTTCTCAACTGCAGATCTTCACAGGTCCATGTTAGAGTCTGTGTACATCTCCTTTATGGATGTTAGAAGGTTATCTTCATTTGGTCTGTAGACTATGCTAGTGAAGATATGATCCTGTAAGTCATTTTCACTGCTATGAAAAGTTTCTGGAATCTTCAGGATTTCAGTAGGATCCTCCTTCCTATTGGACTTGACAGACAGGACATTCTCTATCTCTGCTTCTTCCATGAAGTTGTTCTGTTTCCCTCATTTCCTTTATGCTTTCTTGTTCAATGTCCACTGGTAATCCTGATTTTTGTCCACTAGCTTGCATATGCAGCTTCCTCTGTGTGTGCCTGCTATCTTTTGAGCAAGGGGTCTTATTGGAGTTGGCAGTTGAACTTGAGCAGCATTCAGATTGGATTCATCTGATGGTGGCTGTTTAATCTGGAGTTGACTATTAGATCTGTGATGTTGCCCTATGAGGTGAGGTCCTTCTTCACTGATTCTAGAAGGTTGGTGTTGTTAAGAATTGGATTGTTCTTATTCTCATCTAGAGTTGGTATGGATTTTCTAGTGCCTCCAATGTTGATTTCCTTCCACTGATCCTTGAATGTGTATGTTCAAGGGTCTGCTTTGAAGTTTGATATGGTGCTAGACTTGTGAAAGATTATATGCCAACTGTGTTATGATTTTTCTTCTTCATCACCACCTATTCCTCTTTTCCATTCTCACACCACAGTACATTCTGCCTTTCTTCATTCATTATATAGAACATTACTTCATTCTGGTAATGGCCCCATATTTCACAGCTTTTCTTTTGTTATCTTTATAGCCTCTATTACCATTATTTTGGAATGCTTACCTCTCTGCAGCCATTTCTCTAGTAATGGCTTAGTTATTCTCATTCCATTTCCTTCTATGAGTTTCTATTGTAGTACTTATACTTTTGCATCCTGTATAGTAGTTTCCTATTCTTGGTCTACACAATTATATGTAACTTTGAGTCCACTGCAGACCCTGCACCATGTCTTCAGTTCCAAGTACCCTTGAGCCCACCTCTAAGTGACTCCACCCTTGTATCCCTTTATTCCTACATAGCAGACTCAGGCTACTCATATAACAAAAGACCAAGAATCTCCCTATGTCTTTCTTTTCTAAGAGTTGGTTGCACTCCACTGAATCACCATATCCTAGAGATCCTTTCCATGGGCTTTTTAATAACTCTGACTCTGACTTGGAACCAACACTCCCAGCATTCCCTGCCCACAGATTTAGACACCCTCTAGGATCTCCCCACATAGCCCCCATAGGAACTCCCTCACACTCCAGACCCAGAACTCTCTTAGCACCTTTACACCTACACACCTCACAGATCTCCACTCACTCCATTCCCAGTCACCCCTAGTATCCTCATATCCACCCATGTGACTGAACTCAAAGCAGCTTTTTCTGCTGACTTTTTAGGGAATTTAGACAATGCCACTCACTGGATTAAGGCCATGAAGGCCTACTTCCCTATAAACCCTACACTTTATGTTGATAACAACACCAAAATTATAACCACTTTTAATAAGCTTAGCAGAGGTTGAGGAATCCCCTTTTCTAAGATGTGGTATGATAAACTAGCCAATGCCACCACCCTAGCCTTTAAAAGGACATTTGATAAATTTGTTGAGAACTTCAAAGAAATTTTCTTTCCCTTTAATACCAAAGCCACTATCTGTCTCATTCTATTCAAACTGATGCAAAAATCTTTTTGTAAGCCCAATGGAAAGATAGATGACAGATTTCAAAAGTATATCATGGAATTCCAGAATCTTGCTACTAGGGCAGAAATTACTAACCATGTGATGCTCATTAACCACTTCTCCCCTGGTCTTGATCAGAGGCTTGCTATTATGATTCTGTTGATGAACAAGGTCCCCACCCTCATTAGAGAATAGAAAATGGCTAGAGAAAGCCAAGATCTTTTACATTCAACTGTGATGATTCTTGCTGTCTCATATACAGTCTCTGATAGACTCTTCATCAAATGGACTTAGTGTGAACTTTCTTTTCTTTGATCTTATCTTATCTTTCTTCATTTTATCTGATCATGCTTATCTTTTGCTTTTTCTCCCAATTAGATCTATCTCCTTTTGACTATTCTTTCACATGGTAATCACTGTGTCTTCTAATCTTCTAACTGCTTAGTCAGCACCCTTCTTTTAAGCACTATGTGATTCTTTTCATTTCCATGCTATGCATGGCTGTGGTATAGCCCATTTAATTACCACTGCTGTGGCTTCTCTTTTATTTGATCTGCCACCTATAGTATCAAACTTTTTATTTTTATTTCCCTTAGCCCTAGAGGCTGGGGTATATCTTTATTGCCATTGGATGGCTAGATGAAGAAATAGACTCTAACATGGACAATACCTAATCTGATCATTAGGTTGGCAATATATGTACAAATAGTAGAGTAGTACACTGAGCAACAAAACCAATTCAATATTTGTACCATCTTAATTAATGAGTGAATATCTAGGAAACCATTGATGCTAGACTCATAAATCTAGGTACCATTAGAAAGTCCTAATCAAGGGCTTTCCAAAAATATATACATTGCTTAAGTAATTCCTACTGTATCAGGAAATATCATCAAATTAATCAAGGGTACTCATTGAATTGGTTTTGTTGCTGACACTTTAAAATGTTAAAACTACATGTCAAGATAGGATATTACATAAGTCATGGGCCATGTGACATATCATAAGTTCAACATGGTACAAACACATCAAAACACCTTCACTTTTTCCACTTCCATCATCATGAAATCTCTTTCTATTGAGTAAACTACTTATATCATCTCTCTTCTTCAATTACATCATTCAACCCATTAAATTGCCCATTCTACTGGTCTCAGCCAATCTACTATCAGTAGGATTCACTCTGAATACTGTTCTAACTTGTCCAAATCCTCTGGTGGTCATCCATCCATCATTACTTCTATTGACATGTGTCATGCTATTTGTCTTATTGGAACTGGAAAGGCTGAGAATGCTGTTCAAGTCACCAAGACACTCCAGGATATTAAGAACCACTCTATCTCTCCCTAGACTATTAGAAGACATCTCAAAAAAGCTGAAATGAAGGCTGTGGTGAAGAAGAAATGTCCTTTGCTCTCTCAATGTCATAGGAGAAAGCAGTTAGACTTTGCTCTGAGTCACCAGCATTGGACTGTGGAGGACTGGAAATCTATTATATGGTCAGATGAGACCAAGATTAATCACATTGGCTCAGATAGCAAGAAGTGGACATGGAAAAAGGCAGGAGAGGGCCTCAGTGATAGATTGGTGAACAGTACTGTTAAGTTTGGAGGAGGATCAGTGATGATGTGGGATTGTATGACTTGAGAAGGGGTTGAAATGGCTTGCAAGATTGATGGTAAGATGGATGCTAATCTTTATATATAGATTTTAAAGGATGAGCTTCAACAAACCCTAGCAGATTATGGAAAATCTTCAGAAGACATTATCTTTTAGCAAGATAATGACCCCAAGCATACTAGTAAAAAGACTAGGAAATGGCTTGAGGACCATGGATTTGAGGTCATGGTATGGCCTGCTCAGTCTTTAGACCTTAACCCCATAGAACATCTCTGGTTTATCCTCAAAAGAAGGCTAGTAGAGTATCCTAAGCCACCTAAGGGAGTAATGAAACTTTGGAAAAGGATTGTGGCAGAGTGGTACAAGATTGAGGTGGGCCAGTGTCAGGATTTGATTGAAAGTATGCCTAGAAGGGTTCAGGAAGCCATTAAGGCCAAAGAAGGATACACTTCATACTAGTTTATGATACTTATTATATCAGCAACAAAACTAATTCAATGAGTACCCTTAATTAATTTGATGATATTTCCTAATACAGTAGGAATTACCTAAGCAATGTATATATTTTTGGAAAGCCCTTGATTAGGACTTTCTAATAATACCTAGGTTTATAAGTCTAGCATCAATGGCTTCCTAGATATTCACTCATCAATCAAGATGGTACAAACATTGAATTGGTTTTGTTGCTTAGTGTATATAAACCTCAAGGATAATGCTGGATTGATCCCCAGTCTAGTCTCTTAATTTCTACCAACACTCAACTACTAAGTACTCCTCAAGGATTACTCTTTTTTTAACAGAATGAGTTGGTCTTCTTTCCCTTTTCTTTTACTAAAATAGTCATAGTAGGCTTGGTCTTCATGACTGCAAGAGTTGTTGTTGTTTCATTAGACCAGACTCTTTTCTAGTGACCACCTCTACTATAGGACAATAGACACTAACTATCTCTAGTGCCCATTCAGTTTCACCACTCTCTGTATTCCTTTATTGTTAGAATTTCCTATAGATTGCTGAGAGAAGGGCCAGAACAGGCCATACAGGACCTGGAGGTTGAAAATGAGTTGTTATCTCCTGCTAAAGCCTTTTTAAGAGAGTTAGAAGGTTCTTTATTTGGCCACCCCCATCAGGACTTGATTGTAAGAGATATGATGAAAGAAGAACTAAAAATCAAGATTGGCTTCAAATATAGTACATTGCTGATCACCAAAGAGAAGAAAGAGGACATAGTTATTTCTTTTACTCTATTAGACCATACAAAGTTAAAACCTACCCCAGACAGTCCAAACCTTCTTCATTCATCTATTCCCAATCTGAACAATTGTAGCCCAGGACCAAGTATCATAGATGAAGGTCAGTCCTCACTATGTTGGCTGTCCTTGGAAGAAGAAAGGGGATTTTATACTATAGCTTCAATGGTTCAGATTAGTTTTTATAGCCACACTTTCAACCTCCCCTATCAAAGATCACTATCTGGGTGGTCTAATTACAAGATAGAACCAGTATGGCCTAAAAAGAAAAGTAGGCATACTTATGATCAATCAATTGCCAGAGAAGAAGAAAGTAGAATACAATTATAAAACATCCCACAATACTCCCACAAATACTAAAATAGCAATATGACTTCCCTTTCCACTGATCTTGCTAATGCCCTTGATGCTCTTGCCAACTCATCTAACAATGAACTTTCCCAATTGGGAATTCATTTAAAAGAATATCTAGATGTCAAGGAAAATGCTATTATACAAGACAATCAAAGAATGAGGGAAGAACTAGAACAAATGGATGCACAAATCAAAGCAGGTGGTGGAGGAGGAGCTTGTGACAATCCTTGTCATCTCATATATGGTCTCTAATAGACTCTTCATTGTAATGGACTTAGCATATATTTTTCACAAGATCTTATCTTATTGTTTCATGACTAATCTGATTATGCTTATCTTCTGATCTTCTTCCCAATCAGATCTATCTCCATTTGGCTATTCTTTGCCATGGTTATTACCATGTCCTTTTAGACTTCTACTGCATGTGGCCAACACTCTTTTAATCACTGAGTGATTCTTTTTATTTCCATGCTGTGCATGGCTATGGCACAGCCCAGTTTATTACTGCTGCTGCGGCTTCTCTTCCATTTGATCTGCCACCCACAGTATCAAACATGTTATTTATTTCTGCTCCCCTAAGCCCTAGAGGCTGTGATATGCCTTTATTGCTATTGGATAGCTATAACATGGACACTTACCTTAGTCACATCCCTACTGCATAGGCATAGCAATCTACCTAAACAGGTATTAGGGTTAGACAAACATGTACAAATAGTATAGTAGTATATAAACCCCAAGGACGATGCTGGGTAGATTCCCAGTCTAGTCTCTTGGTTTCCATCTGAACTCAACTACCAAGCTTCAAGGCCATCCTCAACTCTCTACTAACCGTAGCAAGTTAGTACCTTCTCTTTTCTTTTTAGCTAATATGACAAGTAGTAGTAAAGCCGGTTCAAGTTCCCTCATGGGTTCAGCCATTTCAGAGCTCACATCACCAAGATCATAGCAGACCCTGAAGAGTACAATGGAACCAGAGGTTGAAAATTTGAAAAATGGTGGATGAAGGCACAAGTATGGCATGATAAAAATATTGGAGTTTTGGGAGGAGAAGCTGGTGTTAAAGCCATTCTCTTATGAATGATAAAAGGGGATGTAGAAGCCTTTACATGGACTCACCTTATCAAACTCCTAAAAGGAGAAACCACCCCATGGCCAGAATTTAAAAAGTTGGTGGAACTTTATTTCTGGTTAACAAACAAAAAAGAGTGGGCTAGACACCAACTTAAAAATTTTAAACAAGAGAACAAGATGTCTGTTTCACAATACTTTGTAAAGATGGAAAGTTACCTATCACAAGCAGACTATGATGCAGATTGTCTGCTACAAATTTTAGAACAAAACATGAACCAGGATATGATTTAATACCTCTTTTTAAGGGATGGAAGATACACTAATTATGCCACCTTTATGAAGAAGGTGAAGGAATATGGTGAATGCCAAGAATTATTAGGCTTTATCAAGAAAGGAACAGCCAATCACATCTCCTGGCTGTACAAAGATCCAAATGCAATGAACATAGACACAGTTTAAAAGAGGCAAGGCTAAAGAAGCCAAGGATTCCTCAAATGTTTTAATTGCAATAGACTACACATCACTGCCAAATGTCTGAAACCTAAAAAAGCATGCAAAAAGTGCAAGTTCCTAAAAGAAGGCCATGCAATCTGGTGCCCTATGCAAAAGGCATCCAGAAATATCTGAGAAATGAGCTGAAGCTCATTCCCTGTGCCTGAGAGTCTATTAAAGGACAAGGGCAAAGAAAGGGATTGGAGTAGGTTAGTCACAGGCATGAGCTTTGACAAGACTTGTATCTGGTTCAAGGATTATAAGAATATTATATCCAAATTGGAAAAGCATGAGGCAACCCACTAAATCTGGGCATGTGGGAAGCTTTAATATATTCACCATATTAAACATAGAAGAAGATATTTCTCTGTTGTTATATGAGTCTCATCTAGATGATGAGCTTAGTCAGAACAAAACACCAGTGCTTAATTCACATATAAAAAACAAAAAAAATTATTTCCAGAAGTGGTGGAGATTAGGAGCATAATGACTCTAATTCCATCAAAAGAACAAAAGCAACATAATGTTAGAACTATGTATCTGGGACTGTCTGAAACAGATCTCAATGAATTGTTATCTGAAACAAGAAAAGATAATTGAGAAGAATTTCACTTCCTGAGAACAATTAACCTAAAAAAGGATATAGTTCTTCTGATCAAGATAATATCAAAAATAAATATTTCTTTCACTAAAACATCCACCCTTCTAGATTCTAAAGTAAACATTGTCTTTATTGATCAGTAATTTGCCCAGTGTCTTCATCTCCCTCTTAAACCCCTTAGATATCTGATTCCAGTATATAATACTGATGGAACCCTGAATGCCACTGGAAAATAACACATAATTGTCAACTTGTTATGGAATATGAAGGTCATTGTGAGAAATTGACAGCTAAGGTCACCAATCTTGAGGAGTTCAAGTTTATTCTGGGATATGAGTGGTTGTAGCACCACAACCCAGAAATTAACTGGACAACCAGAAAGGTTAGATTGATGAGATGTTTCCAGCACTGTCAAAATCTCCAACAAGGTGATTCCACTCCAAGCAAGTTTTTACAAGCATTGCAGAAAGAACAGCATAAGCAGATGTACCAGATGTACCATTGGATTCATTCACTAGAAAAAGAAAATGATATCCAAAAGGTACTTGAAAGGGTTTAGCTGAAAGAAACCCCATCCAAGGAATTGGAATCAAAAGAGTATTATAATTACCTTACAGTCTTTTTGAAGAAAGACTCAGAAAAAATGCCCCTATGCAAGCTGTGGGACCATGCAATTGAATTGCAAAATGATTTTAAATCCCACAAAGAAAGAATAATTTCCCTTTCTGTGGATAAACAGGAAGAAGTCACTGCATTCCTAGATGAACAATTGCAGAAAGGCTATATTCATTCATTAAAATCCCCACAAACATCCCCCATATTCTTTATTCTAAAAAAAGATGGCAGAAAACAATGGTGTAGGATTACCAATACCTCAATGAGCACACCATCAAAAATAACTACCCTTTGCCACTCATATTACAATTGATTGATAAATTGAAAGACACTAAATTATTTACCAAAATGAATCTATAATAGAGATATAATAATGTCTACATCAAAGAGGGTGATGAATGGAGAGCTGCTTTCATATGCTTCTAAGAAGCATATGAACCCCTTATAATGTATTTCAGATTATGCAACTCCCCTGCCATGTTTTAAGCAATGATGAATGAAATCTTTGCTGACATGAATGACATGGTCATAGTCTATATAGATGATCTATTAATATTCACAAAAACAGAAGATCAAGCAGAACATGATAGAATTGTAATTGAAGTACTCCACTGACTAAAGGAGAATGATCTTTTTGTGAAAGCCCTCAAATGTTGCTTTCATGTCACAGAAGTAGATTTTCTTGGCATAATTGTGGGAAAGAATGGCATTTCTATGGATCCAAAGAAGGTACAGGCCATGACTAAATGGCCCATTCCTGAGAATGTCTAAGAAGTTAGGAGCTTTTTAGATCTTACTAATTTTTACTGCTGCTTTATCTCCAATTTTTCTCAGGTGGCTAGACCACTTAACCATCTCTTGAAGAAAGAAGTTTCACTTGAATGGGGCTTAGCTTAGCAACAAGCATTTGAAACACTTAAAAATGCATTTGTATCTGCTCCTGTTTTGGCTTATCTGGATATAGATTATGAATTCTGTTTGGAAGCTGATGCTTTGGATTATGCCATAGGAGTAGTGCTCTCTATTAGAAAGGAAGACAAGTTACACCCTATTGCATACACCTTCCATAGTATACAGCAAGCAGAATAGAATTATCCCATCTCATACAAGGAGATGCTCTTAGTCATATGAGCACTAGAGGAATGGAGATATTATCTCAAAGAAGCTAGATTTCCTATGGAAGTCTGGAATAATCATCAGAACCTTCAGTGGTATCAAATGAGACAAGATCTCAATCATCAACAGGCCTGATGGGCACAATATCTATCTAAATTTAACCTAAAATGGATACATAAGCTTAGAGCTACTATGGGCAAGGCCAATGCACTCTCTAGATAGAAAGATTACACTATCAGCATAGAAAATGACAATAAATGAGTCCTAGTAATTCTGCCAAAGCAGATTGGAAGTATGAAGCTAGATACTCCACTTTTTATCTCCAATAAAGATAAACAACTCAATAAATCTATATTCAATGAGTTTTGTAAGCTGATAAAAGGAGAGACCATATACATACCTTCATTTCTGATGTTATATAGGTCTGAATGTACTAAATTAAAGACTTAAATACATGTTTCTTAGTTATATTTGCCTTTTCTAAGGGTCCAGAGTTGGGGTCTGATGGATTATCTGCTACATTTGCCTTCTTCTTTCCTTTTTCCTTTCCTCCCTTTCCAGCATGGAGCTCCTTTATCCATTTTTGGTAGCTAAAGCAATCCTTTATATTGTATTCAGAGCTTTTGTAATGTTTATACCAAGTGAAGGAGGCACTAGAGTTTCTGCAATCTATGAAAGAACAACACATCTGGAATCTAGTGGATCTACTTAAGGGATATCAGCCCATCAAAGGGAGATGGATATTTTCTCAGAAAAATAATGGCTGCAAAAAGACTTACTTTGTAGCCAAAGGCTTCACTTAAGTTTTCAAAGTAAACTATAAAGAAACCTTTTCTCCAGTTGCAAGGTTTAAAACTGTTCACCTTGTACTTTTCCTAGCTGCTCTCCATGATTGAAATATTGAAGCACTAGATGTGAAGACAGCCTTTCTATTTAGAAAACTGAATAAGGAGATATATCTTACTCAACCTGAAGGTTTTATAGTTAAGGGATAGAAAACCAAGGTCTACCAATTACAAAGATTGATTTATGGGCTTAAACAAGCTGCCCTTCAATGGAACAAGCAGCTTCACAAGTCTCTCCTAGATATGGGCTTTCAACACCTTTATTCTAATTTAGAAACTTATGTTAAGATTATTGGTTCAATAGTTTTGATTATTCTCATCTATGTTGATGATGCTCTTTTCATTGGTAGTGATAGGAAACTCCTTCATGCTCATAAGCAGCAGTTTATAAAGAAATAGGAATTTAGAGATTTGGGAGAAGCCAAGAAATATATTTGGGGATGCAGATCATCTAAGACCACAAGAAACAAACCATCACCTGTTAACAGCCGGAATACACTCAGCTGGAGTTCACTGTTAGAAACTATTATATTGAGATAGTGCTAAGTACACATTACCTGGAGTTCACTGTTAGAAACTGGGAATCGCAAACAGTGAACTCTGAGGCTTGTACAGAGCATGCTAACAACATCTACAAACATAAACAATCAACCATATTCAGGTTGAGCACTGCTTATACTCTAAATGGTAAAAATGCATAATCAGTATCTATAACACTATGTATTCAGTCATTGTCCAATCAATAACTGTAACATCACCTTGGATCAATGTATCTATGCTGAAAAGGTGATTGAAAGGTTTTCTTTGCAGAACTGCAAGACTGTTTCTACTCCCCTTCCTACTGGCTATAACCCAAAACTGAATGCAAATTAAGCTAATTATTTACTTTGCTTTTGATATCAATCTGTTATCAGATCCCTTTTCTATATCATGCTTGGAACTCATTCAGACATTGCATACACTGTGATCAAGATGTCTCAACTTTCTACAAATCCCACTAAAAATCACTTGCAGAGAGTGTTATATATCATGTGCTATCTTTGCCTTCAGTATATGGAAACCAGACCTAACAATGGTCTTGTGTTACATATTGTGACACTAATTGGGGAGGCAATGTGAAAACTTCTAGGTCTACCACTGAATATGCTATATTTCTTGCAAATGGAATCATTTCATGGATATTTTGAAGATAGAAGATGAAACAGCAGAACCCAATAGGGAACTTGAACCAGCTCTACTACAACTATTAGCTAAAAAAGAATTGAGAGTACTAACTCATTCTGTTGAGGAAAGAGTTGTGGTGGCAAAGACTTAGTAGTTGAGTTCTGGAGAAAACCAAGAGACTAGACTAGGGATCTACCCAGCATTATCCTTGGGATTTATATACTACTATACACTTTGTACATGTTTGTCTAACTCTAATACCTGATTAGGTAGAATGCTATGCCTACACAGTAGGGATGCAACTAAGATAAGAGTCCATGCTGTAGCTATCCAATAGTAATAAAGGTGTATCACAGCCTCTAGGGCTGAGGGGAGTAGAAATAAATAACATGTTTGATACTGTGGGTGGCAGATCAAATGGAAGAGAAGCCACAGCAGCTGTAATGAACTGTGCTGTACCATAGCCATGCACAGCATGGAAATGAAAAGAATCACACAGTGATTAAAAGGTGTTGGCTGAAGTGGCTGAACCCAAAGGCAAACTTGAACCAGCTTTACTACTAACTATCAGCTAAAAGAAAAGGGAGAAAGTACTAACTCGCTACGGTTAGTAGAGAGTTGATGAGACTTGCTTAAGTAGTTGAGTTCAGGTGTAAACCAAGAGACTAGACTGGGTATCTACCCAGTGTTGTCCTTGGGGTTTATATACTACTTTACTGTTTGTACATGTATTGCTAACCCTAATATCTGATTAGGTAGAATGCTATGCCTATGCAGTAGGGATGCAGCTAAGGTAAAAGTCCATGTTGTAGCTATCCAATAGCAATAAAGGCATACCACAGCCTCTAGGGCTGAGGGGAGCAGAAATGCACTAACACATTTTGATACTGCAGGTGGCAGATCAAATGGAAGAGAAGCCATAGCAGTGGTAATGAACTAGGCTGTGTCATAGCCATGTACAGCATGGAAATGAAAAGAATCATGCAGTGATTAAAAAGATGTTGACTACACGTGTTAGAAAGTTTAGAAGGACATGGTAATGACCATGTCAAAAAATAGCCAAATGGAGATAGATCTGATTGGGAAGAAGAGCAGAAGATAAGCACAATCAGATTAGTCATGAAAAGATAAGATAAGATCAAGCAAAAAGTATACACTAAGTCCATTGTGATGAAGAGTCTACCAGAGACTGTATATGAGATGGCAAGAATTGTCACACTACCCCCCACTTAAAGATCATTGTCCAAATAATCAAAGGGGAGACAATGAGTTGGAACTTCAGTAACATTTTTAGGACATTTTTGGAAAAGGAAAAGGAACTGTTTGGGATCAATAGTAAGGGCTTGTGGAGCCAAGGGGTGTTGGTTATAGAAGTCAGTAATAGCCTCCTTGACATTAGTAAGGTTGGAGCATGGCTTCCACATTTGTTCCATTTCATCATATCCTTTCCAGTGTATTAGATATTCTAGCCAGCATTGCTGATATCTGCTGTCCACAATGAAATCAACTTCCCACTCATTATCTCTATCTTCTGTAACCTTGACAGGACCAGGCCATTCAACTGGCTGACCTTCTAGGCATTCCTTATATGGTTTAATGTGAGAGATATTAACAACTGGATGAATTCTCATGGACTGTGGGAGTTTCAATTCCACTGCATTGGTTCCCATTATCTTGATAATGGTAAATAGTCCAAGCCATTTTTCTGAAAGCTTCTTTGATGCTCACATCAGTTTAAGGTTTTCTGTGGATAGCCACACCTGTTGGCCCACACTATACCCAGGGAAATCCCTTCAAGATTGATCTGCATACTTCTTTTGATGTGCCTGTGCTGCTTTCATGTTTTGTTGTACTTGATCAAATGTGGTGGCCATTTCGTCAGTAAATCTAACTGCAGCTGGTGCTTTATCTGTCTTTGGTGGTTCTATTCCCATCCAGGGATTATATGAATACATAACTTCAAAGGGACTCTTCCTTGTAGAAGTGTGTTGTTTGGAATTGATAGAAAACTGAGCAATGGCAAGCCAATCTGCCCATTTATCTTGTTTTTCTGAACAAAAGATTCTTAAAAACTTTTGAACTTCTTTATTAACAATCTCAGATTGTCTGTCTGTTTGTGGATGAAATGTGGTGCTTAGCTTGGTTTGAATAGAGAGCACTTTATTAATCTGGGTCATTACTTGCATAGCAAACTGCAGACTGTGATTAGAAACAATAGAAGTGGGAAGTCCATGGTGCTTCCACATGTGATTTAGAAACAGTTGTGCTGTATCCAGGGCACTGCATTGTTTTGTGCATGGGATAAGTTCTACTTCTTTGGAAAATCGATCAACAACTGTGAGAATGACATTAAATGATCTTGACTTAGAAAGATCAGTGATGAAATCTGTGGAAATGTGACTCCAGGGTGTTTCCAGAATTGGTAAAGGATTTAAAAGACTGCTTGGGGCTTTATTGGTTCCCTTGAATCATTGACATCTTTCACAGTGTAGTATGTATTCTTTGACAAATGTGGTCATTCCCAGCCACCAATAGAATCTGGAAATCAATTCCATTGTTTTTTCGTACCCAGGATGACCAGCGATTGGGGAATCATGGTAGAGTCTGAGAATGTCCATCTTGATCAGGGCAGAATCAGATATGTAAATTTGGCCTAGTGGATCATGCAATAAGCCATCTTCTTCTTCTATTAAATAGTGTTTTCTGCCGAGATGCATGGTATCTTTCTCCATAAGCTTACAAAGCTCATTGAATATGGATTTGTTAAATCGTTTGCCTTCATTGGAGATGAGAATTGGAGTTCCTTGCTCCATAGTTCCAATCTGCTCCAGCAGTATGACTAATACTCCTTTATTGTTGTTCTCAATTCCAATAGTGTGATCTTCTCTTTTGGATAAAGCATCTGCTTTTCCCATTGTAGCTCCAGGCTTATGAATCCATTTCAGATGAAATCTAGATAGATACTGCACCCATCTGGCTTGTCTTTGATTAAGATCTTGCCTTGTTTGATACCATTAGAGGTTTTGGTGATCATTCCAGACTTCCACTGGAAATCTAGCTCCTTCAAGATAATGTCTCCATTCCTTCAATGCTCTAATTACAGAAAGCATTTCTTTATCTGAGATGGGATAATTTCGTTCAGCGGATTGCATACTATGTGAAGCATATGCAACCAGATGCCACTTATCTTGTTTCTTAATGGAGAGTACTGCTCCTGTGGCATAGTCTGAAGCATTGGCTTCTAAATGAAATTCACAATCTAAATTGGGATATGCCAAAACTGGGGCTGTTACAAAGGCAGTTTTAAGCATGTCAAATGCCTTTTGTTGAGGATCTTCCCAATTAAAGGGAGTGTCTTTCTTTAGTAAATCATTAAGTGGTCTAGCCACTTGGGAGAAATCGGAAATGAATTGTTGATAAAAGTTAGCTAATCCTAGAAAGCTTCTTACTTCTTTGAGATTTGAAGGAATGGGCCACTGGGTAACAGCCTCTACCTTCTTTGGGTCCATAGAAATGCCGTTCTTTCCCACAATCATGCCAAGAAAGTCTACTTCTGTAATACGAAAGTGGCATTTGGGGGCTTTCACAAATAGGTCATTCTCTTTTAATCTCTATAGAACTTTGATCACAATTTTGTCATGTTCATGTTGATTTTCTGTTTTCATAAAGATGAGTAAGTCATCAATGTAGACCACGACCACCTCATTCATATCTGCAACAATTTCATTCATCATTGCTTGGAAGGTGGCTGGGGAATTGCATAGTTCAAAATACATTACAAGAGGTTCATAGGCCCCTCAGAAGCATATGAAGGTGGCCTTTCATTCATCTCCTTCTTTGATGTGTATGTTATTGTATCCCCACCAGAGATCCATTTTTGTAAATAGCTTGGCATCTTTAAGTTTATCAACCAATTGTGATATGAGAGATAACAGATAATTGTTTTTAATGGTTCTTTCATTAAGGTAGTGATAATCCTGCACCATGTGTTTCCCTCCATCCTTCTTAGGGATGAAGAAGATGGGTGATGTCTATGGTGATTTGGAGGGACAAATATATCCTTTCTTTAACTGTTCATCCAGGAATGCAGTGACTTCTTCTTGTTCATCAATGGATAAAGGAATAATTCTTTCCTTTCTAGGTTTGAAATCATCTTGCAAATCTATTGTGTGATTCCAAGGTTTTCATAAGGGCATTCGTTTGAATTCTATTTTTGAGAACACCATGAGATAGTCATGGTATTCTTTTGGGACTAACTCCTCAGAAGGTATTTCTTTTGGTTGTACATGTTCTAGTATTGTATCAGTTTCTTTCCTGTGAATTCAATAATACACTTGGTATGCTTGATCATGCTGTTCTTTCTGTAGCATCTGTAAAAACTTGCTTGGGGTGGAATCACCTTGTTGGAGATTTTGGCAATGCTGGGGACATCTTGTCAATCAAACCTTTTCAGTTGTCCAATCTATTTCCAGATTGTGGCACTGTAACCACTCATATCTGAGAATGAATTTGAACTTTCCTAGATCAGTGATCTCAGCCGTCAATTTCTCACAATGACCTTTATATTTCATAACAAGCTGACAGTTATGTGTTATCTTTCCAGTAGTGTTTAAGGTTCCATTGGCATTGTACATGGGTATAGGGTGTCTTAAAGGGTTTAAAGGTAAATGAAGACACTGTGCAAACATTTGATCAATAAAGATCACATTTGTGCCAGAATCTAGGAGGGTGGTGGTTTTAGTAAAAGGGATGTTGATTTTCAGGGTTATTCAAATAGGGAGAACTATATCCTTCTTGGAATTTAGAGTTCATAGGAAATGGAAATCTTCTTCCTTCTTTACTTTGGGTAGTAACTCATCTAGATCCAACTCAGTCAGATTGGGATACATTGTTCTGATATCATGTCTTTTTTGAGTGAGTGTCAGAGGTTCTTTGTTTATACTCTGAATTTCTACTACTTCTGGGAAAACTTCTCTGCATTTGTTCATATGTGAATTAAGCACCAGTGTTTTATCCCAGCTGAGCTCATCTTCTTGATGAGACCCACATGACAGCAAATATAAAGTTTCTTCTATTTCTAGTATAGCATATTGATTTGGGCTTCCCACTTTCCCAGACTTAAGGGGTTGCCCTAATCTTTTCCCTTTTTGGAAGAGATTGTTTCATAATCTTTAAACCAGGCACGAGCTTCATTGAAAGACATTCCTGCCATGGATCAATTCCAATCCCTTCCTTTTCCTTTGTCGTTCGAAGGACTTTCAGGTGGGGAAGGGGTGTTGTTGTTTAGTTCTCTGATATTGTGGGAAGGTCTGCTTGTAGTGCACCACTTGGCATGTCCTCCTCCAAGGAATTTGCATTTATCACAGGCCTTCTTTGGTTTAGTGCATTTTGAAGCAACATGGGGTCCTTGGCAATTAAAGCATTTCGGGGGTCTTTTTTCTCCCTTTTGAACAGCATCTACATCCATGGCATTTGGATCTTTGACTGGGCAAGCTATCCAATCAGTGGTTCCTCACCTAATAAAGCTGAGGAGTTCTTGGTGTTCTCCATACTCCTTGACCTTAGTCATGAATGTGGTGCAATCTTTGTAGTGGCCATCTCTCAAGAACAGGTATTTGACCATATCTTGATTCATATTCCTTTCTAGGATCTGTAAGATTCAATCTCTGTCATATTCTGCTTGTGAGAGGTAATTTTCCAATTTTACAAGATACTGGGCTATTGTCATTTTTTCAGTTTGTTTCAGATTCTCAATCTGTCATCTGGCCCATTCTCATTCATTGGTGAGTTGGAAATGAAGTTTCATGAGTTTCTTAAATTTGGACCAATCTGTCATCTCTCCTTTTAGGAGTTTATTGAGATGTGTGTGGGCAAAAGCCCTGGCATCTTCTTTTGTCATTCTTGACAGTATGGCTTTCACATCTGCTTTCCCTCTTAGTGCCCTGATATTCTCTTGTCTCCACACTTGTGCCTTTGTCCACCATTCTTCAAATTTTCGTCCCCTCGTTCTGTTGTATTCTCCTGGATCTATAACTACCTTTGTTATTCACATAGTATGGGAAGATGGATTGGTTTTGACTCATTCTTCCATTTCTTCCATATCTTCTCGGAGTTTTTTATTTTCTTGTAATATATGTTCCATAGCCTAGCTTTGGATATCAAGGAAATCTTTGAGATGAATTCCCAATTGGAATAAATCATTTTTTGAGGATCTGGCAAGTGTGTCCAGCACATTGGCAAGATGTTTGGGTAGCAACATATTTATTCAAATGCAGCTATGGTGGCATTATTATCTTCTTTAGATCTTACCAGGGGTGAAATGTGCCAGTCGTTGTTGTACCAACCTCTCTGGTATCTCCAATTGTCTCTGGATGCTTTTGTCAGGCTTACTATTCCAAAACTTACTCCAAATGGATTTTCTTTGGTTTTGTAGGCATGTACTACTGCATGTATGGGGGCATTTCTTTCAACTACTAGCTTCATGATCCAGCAGATTACAAGGGTTGATACTAGGAAAATTCCTATGATGATGGCAAGGATGAGTTCAAACTTTGAAATCATCTAGCAGCATTGGCAGTTATTTGGGTGCTGTTGGAGTCCTTCTCCAAAGATCCAACCTTCTGATGTGGCATGGATTGCAGGTACTACTCCGATGAATGCAGAGAAAGGGGAGCAGAAAGTTCTGGTATGGTTTCCTACAAAGAGAATTGGGACTTGTGAGTCAGTTGCATATTTGGCAATCCACCTAAGGAAGTAGATTGTGATGATGTAAAATGTCAGGAAAAAGAAGAGGCAGATGACAAATAATTGCATTCAATATTTGTACAATTTAGGAGGGATGTTTCAAAGTCCAATCCTACTTTCTCTTTCTATTTCCTGCTTAATTTCCTGCTGATATTGCTGGCATTGCCTTTTTCTAGGCAGTGGTGGTGCTGCAGGTGCTTCTTTGAACTCATATTCTGACCACCCTTTGGATAGGTGGCGTTTGGGGAGATTAAAGGTATAGCTATAGAAATTTGCCTGTACTGTTGAAGCTATAGCAAAGAATCCCCTCTCTTTTTCTAAGGGTAGCCGCTGTGGTGGTAACCGATCTGCAGCATCTATAATACTTGAACCCGGGCTGCAATCGTTTAGGTTGGGGGTAGGCGGAAGGAGGAGATCTGGGGAATCTTCTTCTCTCTCTGACTTCATAGGGGCAGATAGAATAAGGGGGACAACTATGTCCTCTTCCTTCAAGTCGGTGGCTGGCGATGTGCTCTCTTCACAGCCGTTCTCTGATCTTACATCTCTGTTGATCATATCTCTCACAATTGAGTCCTGATGGGGGAATCCAGGTAAAGAATCTTTTAATTCTTGTAAGAAGGTGGTTGCTGGTGAGACGGATCTGTTCCCACCATCCAGGATCTGTGCAGCCTGTTCTTGCCCTTCTCTTGGCTCTACCCATTGGTGACCAACGATGAAGGGGTGAAGGGAGTGGTGGAACTGGATGGGCACTAGCACTCGTTAGCACTGGTGCTTCTGTAGTAAAGGGAGTTACTAGAAAATGTAAGAGTCTAGTCTAGTGAAGCGGCTGAACCTAGAGGTGAACTTGAACCAGCTTTACTACTAACTATCAGCTAAAAGAAAAGGGAAAAAGTACTAACTCACTATGGTTAGTAGAGAGTTGATGAGACTTGCTTAAGTAGTTAAGTTTAGGTGTAAATCAAGAGACTAGACTGGGTATCTACCCAGTGTTATCCTTGGGGTTTATATACTACTATACTGTTTGTACATGTATTGCTAACCCTAATATCTGATTAGGTAGAATGCTATGCCTATGCAGTAGGGATGCAGCTAAGGTAAGAGTTCATGTTGTAGCTATCCAATGGCAATAAAGGTGTACCACAGCCTCTAGGGCTGAGGGGAGTGGAAATGCACTAACACGTTTTGAGACTGCAGATGGCAGATCAAATGAAAGAGAAGCTGCAGCAGTGGTAATGAACTAGGCTGTGTCATAGCCATGTACAGCATGGAAATGAAAAGAATCACACAGTGATTAAAAAGGTGTTGACTATACATATTAGAAAGTTTAGAAGGACACGGTAATGACCATGTCAAAGAATAGCCAAATGGAGATAGATCTGATTGGGAAGAAGAGCAGAAGATAAGCACAATCAGATTAGTCATGAAAAGATAAGATAAGATCAAGCAAAAAGTATACACTAAGTTCGTTGCAATGAAAAGTCTACCAGAGACCGTATTGAGATGGCAAGGATTGTCACATTGGCTATATATATTAGAAGTTCTAGAAGGACATGAAGATTACTGTGGTAAAGAATAACCAAATGGAGATAGATCTGATCGGGAAGAAGAGCAGAAGATAAGCATGATCAGATTAGTCATGAAACAATAAGATAAGATCAAGCGAAAAAGTATACATTAAGTCTGTTATAATGAAGAGTCTACTAGAGACTGTATATGAAACAGCAAGGATCGTCACAGAAGAGAGTTCAACTTTCCTCTACTGAAGTAGAATATTATGAAATAATGGAGTGTGCTAAACAGCTCTAGTGGATCTGAAATTTCTATGAAGAACTCAGTTTTCATCTTTCTTCCATTTCTATGTGTGTAGACAATCAAGGTGCAATATTCTTAGCCTTAAATCCTGCTCAAGAGAAATATAACAAATATATTAGGAGAGATGAGCATTACATTAGAGAAGCAGTTGTTAAGTTCAAGAAAGTGGAATTGTTCTATATTTTCACTAACTCTTAACTTGCTGATATGTTTATAAAGAACCTCAGTAAGAATAAATTCAAGAGTGGACAAAAAGGCATTTATATGATTTCTTATCCTTCTTCATAACATTCTCAGTGAGGAGGAGTGTTGGGATTTATTATCTAATTCTTATCCTGATTGTAATCCTTTTAAACCATGTCACATAACTTTTATGTGATCTGTTTCAAAACATGGTCTATTTCCACTATCTATTATTATAACATCATAGATAAGAGGTCTTATTGCTATTCATTAGCTATACTAATACCTTGACATTTTTTCTATGACATTCCATGTCATTCCATGGTACTTACCATATTTATACTTACTATATATATGTATAAATGTATCTCTTACAGTATATAAGGGCTAGATAGTAAGCTATGCTTAGTAGCCCAGTGTTACAATTTACTTCATCTATTGCTTCATCTTCTTACTCAGTTTCCTTATTTCTCAATACTGCCCACTGTTCTTCTTCACATATGTAGAACGTTACTTCATCCTGGTGGTGACTCCATGTTCCACAGCACTTATTCCTTTGTAATCTTCATATCTTTTACCCTTACTCTGGGATGCTTACCTCTCCACAGTCACTTCTCTCACAGTGGCTTAGTATCCCCGTTTTCCTTCACCTTCCACCAGATTCTATCATTGTCTTTATATTCTGCGCCCTGTATCATAAGTCTACATTCTTGGTCTATGCAATCCATGTAACCTTGAGTCTGCTGCAGTCTTTGCACCATGCACCTTCGAGTCCCCTAGCACCTTCGAGTTCCCCAGCACCTAGTCCCCCCTTGTACCCTTCACTGTTAACCAGCAGGCTCAGGCTACTTGTGTAACACCCAGTTTTACCACACACACATCTCTTCTGTTAAGTTATACTCATAGGTGTGATGGACTATGGGACACAGTGCAGGGACTGCAGCAGACTTGAGGTTATATATAATTGCATAGACCAAAAATGGAGAACTATAGTACAGGGCACATCACTACATATACTATAATGAAAACTCATAGAATGTAATGGAAAGATGGATAACTAAGCTGTTGTGAGAGAGACAGCTGTGGAGAGATAAGCATTTTAAGATAATGGTAAAGGTAGCAAGAGAAAATTAGATGGAAAGAGATACCAATGCTATGGAATGGTGGTTCACTATCAAGAGAAAATAATGGTTCTCATATGTAATGAAGAAAGGAGGAGTAAAACAGGGAGTGAAAAGAATGATAAGAAAGATATGGTGGTGAATATATAAGATTGTAACAATACTTCCTTCATACACTGGAGCTCTAGGTTTCAGTACTCTATTCTTTAGTAGGGCCCTCATAAATGTGGTCTCTGCCTAAGAAATGGTATAATGCTTATATAGACAATATTTTAGACATGTCCAGATATATCATAAGTGGAGCAAACTCTTCTAGTGCAAAAGTGAGGTCTATATTCCCAATTCTAGTAGTAGCTGCATTTGATTTGAAGGCAGTCACAAGCATTATGTCTGGAGGCCAGGATAAGACAGGTTGGGCATTAATACTGTGAGCAGTTTGCTTGATAGTGACTCCTATCTCTATACTAAAAGCAGGTAGTAGTATTAGATGCAGGTGTGGGTATAATGGCAGGTCTTGAGATATGAGAGGGGGAGGAAAGGACTTGTTGGCCATTTGGGAGAGTTAGAAGAAACTTCTAATTAGTGGCCACTATGCTGATATCCAGATTATAGGTGGAGATTTCCATGAGGCCTTTAATATTAAGAAAGACAGGGACATGAAGAGAAAGATGGTAGAAAATAGAGAAGCAGGAGGAGAGGAGAGTTGTTCAACAAGGGAAAGAACTGGCAGGGCCAGTAAGGAAGGAGCAGTAATGGAAAGAGAGGGAGAAGTAGCAATGACATTATTTTGAGAATAGGAAATAGACTTGAGGTAATGGTTTCATTTCTGCAGCATAAGAAAAGGATATACTTGTCTAAAGGTAGAAAATATCAATTTAGGAGCTATTATAGAAATGTACATGTTAAAATCAAATAGTCATAATATGAAGAGAATTCTTTTAGATATTTTATTAATAGTGAGGCATAGGGGAATATCAAACATAGGAGGAGTGTCAGTAGAGGCAGTATGGTAATGGTAATATTGAACATATGTGGCTTTATGAAATAGACATACTAGCTCCTGGGTGATCTCATTCTCTTGGTATAAAGGAAGGACCTTGATAGTGTGGAGGAGCTGAAGGTCCACAAGGATGGCACTGTAAAGAATGAAGATGGTGGGAGTGGGCAAGAAGATAGGCTGCACATACAAGAATCTGAGTTGTGCATACCCAGATAATGAGGAAGAGATGGATGAGATAAAAGAAAGCATATTCTACACATGTAAGTATTACAGGATTGATGGGCATTCACTGCTAAAGGAGAAAGGGTGGTGATCCAATAAATAGTTATAATAATGGTAGCTAAGAGAATAATGATGAGAAGAGAGATGGAGACAAGGAGGTATAGATCAAGAAGGTTTGTGAAAGTACCTGATTACTGCAGTTGATGGAGGCATTTATAATCTGTTAGCAGAAAGGCAGTGTGATGGAGATTAACTTTGGATTTCCAATTATTTTCTAATGGGACATAGCTTTTCCATTTGATTAGATACTAATAATAACCAGGGGTAACTTTATATGCTAGAATGGCTTTGACTTCATATTCTTTATCATTATCAATTATCTCTAGAGGAGATTCTAGGAATGAAGATCCATATGCTTTAATTTGTTTAAAAAAGAAAAGGAAGAAGGCATGGAATGTGTTATGAATTTTCCAAGTTTTGGAAAGCTTAAGGCAATATACTAGAGATAAAAGGACTTGGGAGATTTTAAAGGGGCCCACTTGTTTGGATGAGAGCTTCCTGGAGGGAAAGAGAATGCATAGATGGATAGCTTTAAGCCATACCTTGTTTTCTATCTTTTAAGAGGTAAACATAAGTGAATGGAGTTTGGTTATGGCCTTGCAAGTGGACTTGTGGGCAGCTAAGGCCTCTTCTTGCATCCTGGTCAAGAACTTCATTCTAGAAGATAGAGCTGAATAAAGGTTTTAGTGATGGCAGAGAAGGCTTGTGGTTCATATTCCATTATTAGTATAAATGAAGATTTCTGCATGAATGAGTGAGGGTATAAATTGTGCTGGAAATTGGTGGTGGTGAGAAACTTAAACTATTCATGGGGTTATTGCTATAAAAGATGTGTAGATACATCTCCACTTCTTGATTGGTTCTTTCTATTTGGCCATCAGTCTGGGGGTGATATGTGGTGGACAACTTGACATTATAGTATAACAGTCTGGCTAATTTCCAAGCTAGGACAGAGGTGAACTGTGGCCCTTGATTAGAGATAATGGAATCATATATTCTAAACCATTTGAATACAAAGTTATGGAACAGATGTGTCACTCTGAGTGCATCTATGGTTTTTTGACAAGAAATGAGAATTACCCCCTTTATAAGCCCATGTGGCTGACCCTATGGCAATATAATATCATAGAGCACCACATAAAGGCTAGTGTAGAGGACAAGAGAAGAGTGTGATGATCCTTGCTATCTCATATATGGTCTCTGGTAGACTCTTCATCACAACAGACTTAGCATATACTTTTTACTTGATCTTATCTTATCATTCTATGACTGATCTGATTGTGCTTATCTTCTGCTCTTCTTCCCAATCAGATCTATCTCCATTTGGCTATTCTGTACCATGGTAATCACCATGTCTATTCTGATCTTCTAACGTGTGTAGCCAATACCCTTTTTAATCACTGCATAACTCTTTTCATTTCTGTGCTGTGCATGGCTATGGCATAGCCCACTTAATTACCACTGTGGCAGCTTCTCTTCCATTTGATCTGCCACCTGCAGTATCAAACATGTTATTCATTTCCGTTCCCCTCAGCCCTAGGGGCTGTGGTACACCTTTATCGCTATTGGATAGCTATAACATGATCTCTTACCTTAGTGGCTGCCCTACTGCATAGGCATAGCATTCTACCTAAACAGATATTAGGGTTAGACATACATGTACAAACAGTATAGTAGTATATAAACCCCAAGGACAACGCTGGGTAGATCCCCAGTCTAGTCTCTTGGTTTTCATCTGAACTCAACTACTAAGTCTTCGCCACTTCAACTCTTTCCTCAACAGAACGAGTTAGTATTCCTTTAATCTTTTAGCTAATAGTTGTAGTAGAGCCAGTTCAAGTTCCCTTCGGATTCAGCCATTTCAAAGAGAACTATCCAATGCTATAGGGAAAAATTCATAGAAAACTAGAGTAGGGATGAACCCAGCTAAGTCTCTGCTTATATATTGTCTATGTGTTTGTATATGTGTGTGGTAAGAAGGTGATAGAAATAAAAAAAAGCATAGGCAGAAATTAAAGAGGCTGTGACATAGCCACACACAGCAATGGAAATGAAAGAGAAGCATCTAATATTATTATGTCATCATAAGTCCAAATTATAACATTACATGGGTGTATAGCAGCCACAAGTACAATGTTCTAGATCAAGACACACACTGAACAAGCTTAAGGCATTTAGTGTAGCATTAGAATGGTCTGTGGAATTTAGCTAGGACTCCTTAGCAATGATTCAAGTCTCTATAGCATCAAAGATAAGGTTTTCATCTATCATGGTATTGATGACAGTGGATGTAAAGAAGCTCCAGTCCAGAGTTTTGAGGAGGGAGTTTAGAAGAATAAATGCAAGGAGTTTGTTGTCAATGGTGAATTTTATGAAGGCAAGGCATTTCTCCATGGTCCAGAGTAATGCAATGTGGTTGGAGATTACATTGAATCCATTTCAGGAGGTGGAAAAGAGTTTTTTGAATATGTAGAATACAAAAGAAAGGTTTGGGGTTTCATGGATTTTTAATAGTGTGTCCCATAGTGTCTGTGCTATAGTGTGCTTTTGGATTTTTATTAGAAGGGCATCAAAGATGTGGTCCTTAATGATTTTCTTTGCTTTTTTGTTTTACTTCTGCCATTTCTAAATGTCCTTTATAGTGGAAGTACTAACTCCAGCTGGAGTTAAGGTACTAGGAGTGCTTGGTGGAGTGGTGAAGGTTGTGGGAGCAGTTTCTGGTTGTGGGCTGGTGCTGAGTACAACATCCATAACCTTTTTTCAATACAATTTATTGGCAATTTGAAGTTTTTAGATTCTAAAATTTGCTAGCCCAGTAAGTACTAGGCAGGTGGTGGTGTTAGCATCATTGGATAGCATGGTCCTAAGTGGTATCTGATTAATCTAAGCAATGGAAGCTTATAAAGCTCAGAGAGTGGCAAAAAGGTTTTAGAGAAGGCCAGAGGGTTATAAAAATTTTTTTGTGTAAAAGTGGTGAGAGACAGTGGGAGTTGTTTCTTAGAGAATTTAGCTATTAGTTTGTGCTATCAGGGCTCATAATCTGTCAGAGCTAGATAGGAAGCAGAAGTGCCTACTTAGTTGCTGCCTTAAGAAGAAAAGAATAACTAAGAGGGGGGAAACCTGAAATAAATATATTTAGGGAATAAAGATGTAATCACATCAAACTCCACTAACTTAAATATAACTTCAGAGTGGGGTAAATAAGATTAGGAAAAATTAAGGTTAATGTACTATTAAGCAAAGAAAAGAGTCTAATAATGAAACAGAGCATCTTGGGAACCAAGTCCAAGTGTGGGCCAATAAGTCCAGAGTTGATGTGTGTAAGGCAAGATGTCCCCAGACAGCAATAACTTTAGAGTGGTCCAGAGTATTTTAGAGTTAGGAATTTTTAACCATTTATTTATCTTTTTAGTTTTTTCTTGCTACCTTTATCCTTGCTCTGGGACACTTACAGTGGCTCAAAAAAGTGTTCCAATGTTGGGCCATTTTGGACAAATGAATCAATTGCCAAAGATATGGGACAAACAAGATCAAACACTTGCAGGGTCAAAGATAGTACTTGCTCTTGGAATTCTAACACCACTTAGATCATATAATTTGGTTGTCATGGCACTAAGATATAGCCATTTTAAAATAACATGTTATTGGAACACTTATTTAAGCATTATTTCAAATCTAGACTTTTAGTATTTAGTGGGCCCTTCTTTGGCCC
The DNA here is from genome assembly GCA_038094415.1 of Xerocomus alliaceus. Lineage (NCBI taxonomy): Eukaryota > Fungi > Basidiomycota > Agaricomycetes > Boletales > Boletaceae > Xerocomus > Xerocomus alliaceus. Next base: position 37,333 of record JBBPUB010000017.1, on the reverse strand, counting down.
TTATCACTGCCTCTAACCTTCTAGGCATACTTTTAAACAATCTTTCACACTCCTCAACCTCAATCTTGCCCCACTCCATTACAATTCTCTTTCAAAGCTCCTATACTTCTCTTAATGGTCTTGCATAGCTGTTGAGCTTTTTTTTCAAGATTTGCCAGAGATGCTCAATAGGATTAAGGTATGGAGACTGAGCTAGCCAATCCAGAAGCTTGATCCTATGGGAGTCAAGCAAATTCTGAGCTCTTTTTGAGGAGTGCTTGGGATCATTATCCTGCTAAAAGATTATGCTCTTCTTAGAAATCCCAGAATTCTCCAAGCTAGAAAGCAGATTGTCCTCCAAAATGGTGACATATTGCTCAGCATTCATCTTATCCTCTACCTCTGCCAGAATCCCCACACCATTCCAACCCATACATTTCCAAACCATCAAAAAACCTCCTTCAAACTTCACTGTTCCTTGAACCTCCTTATCCTACAAAGGCTCACCTGCCACTTTCCACACATACTTTCTTCCATCTGACCCAATCCTGTTGATCTTTGTCTCATCTGATCAAATGACCCTAGTCTAGTCCTTCACAGTCCAGTTTTGGTACTTGAGAGTAAAAGTAAGCCTTTGTTTTCTATGCTTGAGTAACAAGTAAGGCTTTTTTTTCATAACCATAGCCTTGAGAGAAGCAGACTTGAGCATATTGTGAACAGTTTGGGAGGAGATGGGGGAGGGAAGGGTAGAATTGATGAGATGGGTAGCCTAGACAGCATTTTCAGCCTTTCCAGTGGTAATACTAGAGACAATTCTCCTTTTATCAGTAGGAAAAAGCTTAGAAGGACACCCTAGCTTAATGTTTTCCTTATCTGAAAGAAATTTCTTAATAACCCTGGCCATAGTAGACTTTTCTAGGCCAGTCTGAGAGGAAATATTATGAATAAAGAGGCTAGATTCAGTGAGGGAGAGGATATTGGCTTTAATAGAGGTAGAAATGGATTTCATAATAATAATAAAGTAGCTGAATAGCATGTCATGTTTATATATCTCATATTTACATAAGTAAGCAGGGTCAAGGCATAGCATCCATCAGAAGCTGTCAAAGTCTTATGTTATTTACCAAATTATGAATGACAGCATGATGCTCAAATAAATGTCCCAATAACATGTCATTTTAAAATGGCTATATCTTAGTGCCATAACAACCAAATCACATGATCTAAGTGATGTTAGAATGCCAAGAGCAAGTACTATCTTTGACCCTGCAAGTGTTTGATCTTGTTTGTCCCATATCTTTGGCAATTGATTCATTTGTTCAAAATGGCCCAACATTGGGATACATTTTTGAGTCACTGTGAGCTACAATAGAATATCATAGAATGGAATAAAATAAGGACAACTAAGCTGTTGCTAGAGATATAGCTATGGAGTGGTGAGCATTCCAAAAGAATGGTAAACAAGACTATGTAGACAAAAAAGGAAAGCTATGGAGTGGGGGGCCATCACTAGAATAAAGTATTGTTTGATGTATTGAAAGAAAAAAGGAGGAACATACTGTGGTACAAGGATGGAAAAGAGAAGGACATGATGATGATGAAGTTAAATTATAACAATATCCCCTTCATACACTGGAAGCCCTAATTCCAGTCCTCTATCTTTGTGTAGGTCCTCTATAGATCACCTTCACCTGAGAAATGATGTAATGCTCATATGGACAATTATCTTGGATGTTTCCAGATGTATCACAAGTGAAGCAAACTCTTCTAAGGCAAAAGCAAGGTCTATGTCTCCAATTGAGACAGAAGGAGCATTGGGTTCAAAGGCAATTACAAGCATTATGCCTAGAAATCAAGATGGAGCAGATAGAGCATTGGTATTGTGAGCAGTTTGCTCTATAGTAATCTCTATTTCTGCACTGAAAGCATGTAGTGGTATTGGAGGCAGGTATGGGGGTAATAGTGTGGCATAAGACTTAATGGAGAGAGAATAGTATCTATTGGCCATTGTAGAGGGTGAGAAGAAATTCTTGGTTAGTGGTGATTACTCCTTGGTCAAGCTCAAAGGTGAATGTTCTCAAGGGACTTTTAGAGTCTAGGAAGAATATGGAGGTGGAGAACAAGATGATAGGCAATGAAGGAGAAGGAGTAGAAGAGATTCATTCCATAAGAGAAGGAATAGATAGGGCTGGTGATGTTGGAGTGGTAGTAAGAGAAGGAAAAGTAAAAGAGGCAATGATGTTACTTTGCATAGAAGAAAGAGATTTAAGCTAATGGTGTGACAATCCTTGCCATCTCATATATGGTCTCTGGTAGACTCTTTATCATAACGGACTTAGTGTATACTTTTTGCTTGATCTTATCTTATCATTTCATGACTAATCTGATCATGTTTATCTTTTGCTCTTCTTCCCAATCAGATCTATCTCCCTTTGGCTATTCTTTGCCACAGTTATTACCATGTCCTTCTAGACTTCTAATGCATGTAGCCAATGCTCCTTTTAATCACTGAGTGATTCTTTTCATTTCCATGCTAGACATGGCTATGGCACAGCCCAGTTCATTACCACTGCTGTGGCTTCTCTTTCATTTGATCTGCCACCTGGAGTATCAAACTTCCATTCACCCTTAGCATTAGAGGCTATGCAACAGACATTAACAATGCCCCTGATATGCATGGTACATAGCCTTGCAGGCAGTGCAGGCAGTTATGCTATTGGTTAATTTGTTCCCTCAGCCCTAGAGGTGTGGTACACCTTTATTGCTATTGGATAGCTACAACATGGACTCTTACCTTAGTCACATTTCTACTGTGTAGGCATAGCATTCTATCTAATCAGATATTAGGGTTAGACAAACATGTACAAATAGTATAGTAGTATATAAACTCCAAGGGCAATGCTGGGTAGATTCCCAGTCTAGTCTCTTGGTTTTCTCCAGAACTCAACTACTAAGCCCTTAACACCTCAACTCTTTCCTCAATAGAATGAGTTAGTACTTTTAATCTTTTTAGCTAATAGTGGTAGTAGAACTGGTTCAAGTTCCCCATCGGATTCTGCTATTTCAAATGGTTCCATTGCTACAGTATAAGAGAAAGGTATATATGTTTAAAGGTAGGAAAAATCAATTTGAGAGCTATCATGAAAACATACATATCAAAATTAAAGAGCCAAAGAATGGAGAGAATTCTTTCTAGTAGTTTGTTAATAGCTAATTATAGAAGTATACTAAACATGGATGAAATATCAGCAGGGATGAAATAATGATGATAGTACTAAATATATGCAGCTTTGTGGAACAACTGTACTAATTTCTAGATAACTTTATCCTCTTGATACAAAGGGAGATCCTCTATGGCATAGAGGAGCTGGGGGTCCACAAGAATGGCACTGTAAAGAATAAAAATGGTAGAAATAGGCAAGAAGGTAGGCTGCACTTACAAGAATCTAAGTTATACATATCCAGATAATAAGGAAGCAATAAACAAGGTAGAAGAAAGCATGTTTGAGGCACAAGAGGATGATAGGGTCTATGGGCATTTACTGCTGAGATGGGAGGATGGGGGCCCAATAAATAGTAATAACCATGGTGGTAAGGAGGATGAGGCTGAGAAGAATGATGGAGGTAATGAAATGGTAGTTGATGTAGTCCATAGCTAACCCTAATTACCACAGCAGATGGTAATGTTTATAATTTGCCAAAATGAAGGCTGTGTGCTAGAGATTAAGCTCAGATTTCCAGATATTTTCAGAGGAAGCATAGCCTTTTCACTTAATCAGGTAGTGATAGTGACTTGGAGTGCCTTTGTGGGCTAAAATGGCTTCTACTTTGTACTCTTCTTCATCCTCTATTATCTCCAGGAAATGTTCAGGAAATGTGGGGCCATGTGCCTTAGTTTGTCTAAATGGGAAAAGAAGAAAGGCATGAAACATATTATAAATTCTCCAAGACTTGAAGAGTTTGAGACAATAAATAAGGAAGAAAAGGACTTGTGAGATTTTAAAGGGTTCCACTTGTTTGGGGGCTAGTTTTCTAGATGAAAAGGGGATATGTAGATGTGTGGCTTCCAGCCATACCTTATCTTCAACTTTTCAAGGGAAGAATTTACAAGTTTGGTGTCTGGTCATTATCCATCTAGTAGATTTGTGGGCAGCTAATGCTTCATCTCTTGCCTTGGCTAGAGATTCCATTCTGACCAATAATGCCAGAATAAAGGTTTGGGTTAGAGCTGAAAACAATCAAGATTCATACCCCAACATGAGGCTAAATGGGGATTTCTAAGTGGACAAGTGAGGACATGAGTTGTACTGAAACTCAATAGTGGTAAGAAACTTGGTCCACTCATGGAGGTTATTGTTACAGAAGATCTAGAGGTATGTTTCAACCTTTTGGTTGGTTTTTTTGGTTTGGCTGTTAGTCTGAGAATGGTATGTAGTGGATAGTTTAACACCATAATGTAGCAATCTAGCTAGTTCTCAAGCTAGAGCAGAGGCAAATTGTGGTCCATGATTAGAGATGATGAAGTCCTGTACTTCAAACTGTTTGAATATATGGTCATGGAAGAGGCAGGCTACCCCAAAAGCATCTATGGTTTTGTGACATGGGATGAGAATTACCCCCTTCATAAGCCCATGGTCAACCATGACCATAATGGAGTCAAAGCCTTCTAATATGGGTAAGTTCATAACTAGATTAATAGAGAGTTGTTTGAATAGAAGGGTGGCAATGGAGGGAATTAGCATCAGGGGTGGTGTTACAATCCTCTACATCTATCATTATGTCTTTCTCTTTGCTATTCTTACACCATAGTATGTTCCTTCTTTCTTCATTCAGTATGTAGAATGTTACTTCATTCTAGTAATGGCCCCACATTCCACAGCTTTCCTTTCCCTGTTGACATAGCTTCTTGTATCATTACTTTGGAACACTTACCACCTTCTGCAGCCATTTCTCTAGTAATGGCTTAGTTGTTCTCTTTTCTTCACATTCTATAATGTTCCATCATAATTTATATACCTTTCTGCCCTGTATTATAATCCTTATTCTTGATCTATGCAATTATATATAGTCTTAAGTCTGCTGCAGTCTCTGCACCATGTTCCTTATCCCCAAGCATCTTTGAGTTCACCAAGAACAAGTCCACTCTCATACCCCTCATCTCCTAATAGTAGACTCTGGCTACTCATGTAACAAAAGACCAAGAATCTCCCTACATTTGAAATGACAGAAACATGATGGGAGAACTGGACTGGTTCTACTACAAACTACTTTAGTGAAAGAATAGAAAGAAGTACTAACTTGCTATGTTGAGCAGAGAGTAAAGCTTGAGAAGACTTAGTAGTTGAGTTCTGGTGATAATCCAAGAGACTAGATTGGGGATCTACCCAGCATTGTTTTTGGGGTTTATATACTAACCCTAATATCTAATTAGAATATTCCTAGTATGGAGGTGACTAAGGTAAGAGTCCATGTTGTAGCTATTCAATAGCAATAGGAGCACACCACAGCCTCTAGGGCTGAGGGGAGCAGAAATTAAAAGAAGCTTGATGCTGTGGATGGTAGATTAAATGGAAGAAAAGCCACAGCAGCAGTAATTAATGGAGCTGTGCCATAGCCATGCACAGCACAGAAATAAAAAAGAATCATGTAGTGATTAAAGAAGGGCACTGGCCAGGCAGTTAAAAGATCAGAAGACATAGTGATTACCATGATAAGAAATAGTCAAATGAATATAGATCTGATTGGAAAAAAGAGCAGAAGATAAGCATGATCAGATAAGATGAAAAAGATAAGATAAGATCAAAGAAAAAGATATACACTAAGTCCATGACAATGAAAAGTCTACCAGAGACCATATCTGAGATAACAAGAATCATTACACTACCCCCCACTTAAAAATCATTGTCCAAATGATCAAAGGGAAAACAATGAGTTAGCATTTCAGTAACATTTTTGGGACATTTGTAGAAAAGAAAAAGAAACTGTTCAGGATCAATAGTGAGGGCCCAGGGTGCAGAAGGATGGGCCTTGTAGAAGTCAAAGATTGCCTTTTTGGCATTGGTGAGATTGAAGCATAGCTCCCAAGTTCTTTCAGTTTCATTATATCCCTTCCAATAAACCAGATATTTCAGTCAGTATAGCTGATATCTGCTGTCCACTATGTAGTCAACTTCCCATTCATTATCTCTATCCTCAGTGACCCTAACAGAACCAGGCCAGTCAACTGGCTGGCCTTCAAGGTGTTTCTTGTAAGGTTTAATTCAAGAAATGTTCACAACTGGGTAAATGCACATAGAGCTGGGAAGTTTAAGTTCAACTACATTGGTTTCTATCAATTTCATAATGGTGTATGGGCCAAGCCATCTTTTCAAAAGCTTTTTAGAAGTGTGAGTTAATTTAAGATTTTCTATTGATAATCAGACCTGCTGACCGAGTTTATAATCAGAGGCACTGCTGTGATATTGATTTGCATACTTCTTTTGGTGTTCTTGCACTGCTTTCATATTTTGTTTTACTTGATTAAAAGTAGTAGTCATCTCATTTGCCAATTGTATAGCAGCAGGAGCTTTGTTAGTCTTAGGGGGTTCTATTTTCATTCAAGGATTATAAGATCAGGTGATCTCAAAAGGGGTTTTCTTTGTTGAAGCATGTTGTTTAGAATTAATGGAGAACTGGGTGATGGCAAGCCAATCAATCCATTTTTCTTGTTTTTCTGAACAAAAGATTTTCAAAAACTTTTGAACTTCTTTATTAACAATCTCAGATTGTCTGTCTGTTTGTGAATGAAACATGGTGCTAAGTTTGGTTTTAATAGATAATGCTTTATTTATTTTGGTCATTACTTGGGCAGTAAGTTGTGGACCTTGATCTAAAACAATAGAGGATGGGAGCTCATAATGTTTCTAGACATTATTCAAAAATAATTATGCCATATTCAGGGCACTACACTGCTTGGTGCATGGGATAAGTTCAACTTCCTTGGAGAATTGATCAATGACTGTGAGAATTGCATTGAAAGAGCAGAATTTAGGGAGATTGGTGATAAAATCTATAGAAATATGACTCTAGAGAAGGTTAGGAATAAAAAGTGGTACCAATAGACCACTTTGGGGTTTATTTGATTCTTTGAATCATTGACACTTGTCACAATGACTTATATAGTCTCTAGTGAAAGTAGTGACTCTGGACCACTAGTAGAATTTGAAGATTAACTTCAAAATTTTTTCATATCCAGCATGTCCAGCCATTGGAGAATCATGGAATAATCTAAGGATGTCCATTTTAATCAGGGCAGAGTCTGATACATATATACAGCCCTGTAGATCATGCAGCAAGCCATCTTCTTTTTCAATCAAAAAGTGTTTTTTGCCAAGATATATGGTATCTCCTTCTGTAAGTTTGCAAAGTTCATTGAATATAGATTTATTGAGTCATTTGCCTTTATTGGAGATAAGAAGCAGAGCATCTAACTTTATACTTCTGATCTGCTCTAGTGGGATTATAAAAACACCTTTGTTGTTGTTTTCTATGCTGATTGCATGATCCTCTCTTCTAAAGAGAGCATTGGCTTTCCCCATAGTGGCTCCAGACTTATGAATCCATTTTAAATTAAATCTAGATAGATATTGTGCCCATTGGGCTTGTTGATGATTGAGATCTTGTCTCATCTGATACTATTGGAGGTTCTGATGATCATTCCAGACTTCCACTAGAAATCTAGCTCCTTTGAGATAATATCTTCATTCCTCTAGAGCCATATGACTGAAAGCATCTCCTTGTCTGAGATGGGATAATTCTGTTTTGCTAGTTATATACTATAAGAAGCATATGTGACAGCATGCCATTTTTCTTCCTTCTTGATTGAGAGCACTGCTTTTATGGCATAATCTAAAGTGTTGGCTTCTAAATGAAATTCACAATCTATATCTGGATAGACTAAAATAGGGGCTGTCATGAATGCAGTTTTGAGTTTATTAAAGGCATTTTGTTGAGCTGATCCCCATTCAAATGAAACTTCTTTCTTTAGAAGATCATTAAGAGGTCTCACCACCTAGGAAAAGTTAGTGATAAAGTGACAATAGAAGTTAGCAAGTCCCAGAAAGCTTCTTACTCCTTTTATATTGGTGGAAATGGGCCATTAAGTTATGGCCTCAACCTTCTTTGAGTCCATAGAAATGCCATTCTTTCCTACAATCATGCCTAGAAAATCTACTTCTGTTATACAAAAGCAGCATTTGGGGGCTTTCACAAAGAGGTCATTCTCCTTTAGATGTTGGAGTACTTTTTTTACAATTTTATCATGTTTGGCTTTATCTTCTATTTTCATGAAGATCAATAGATCATCTATATAAACCATAACCACATCATCTATGTTGGCAAAGATTTCATTTATCATTGCTTGGAAGGTGGTGAAAGAATTGCATAATCTGAAATATATCACAAGGGGTTCATAGGCTCCTCAGAAGCATATAAAAGCAGCTTTCCATTCATCTCCTTCTTTGATTTCCACATTATTGTATCCCCATTATAGATTCATTTTGATGAATAATTTAGCATCTTTGAGTTTATCAACCAACTGTAATATAAGGGGTAAAGGATAGTTATTTTTGATGGTATGTTCATTGAGATATCGGTAATCCTGTACCATTCTTTTTCCATCATTTTTTTTTGGAATAAAAAACACAGGGGAAGTTTGTGGGGATTTTGAGGGACAAATATAGCCTTTTTGCAATTGTTCATCTGGAAATGCAGTGACTTCTTCTTGTTCATCCACCAAAAGGGGAATAATTCTTCCTTTGCAAGGTTTGAAATTGTTTTGCAATTCAATTGCATGATTCCATGACTTTTGTAAGGGCATTCTTTTAGAGTCTATTTTTAAGAACACCATGAGATAATCATGATACTCCCTCAGCACTAATTCCAGTGGTATCTCTTTTGGTTGTACTTGTTCAAGCACTTTTTCTGTTTCATTCTTCCTTTCTAAGGAATTGATCCAATGGTATACCTATTAACAGCTGGAATCCATACAGCTGGAGTTCACTATTAAAAACTATTATATTGAGATGAAACTAAGTATACATTACCTGGAGTTCACTGTTAGAAACTGGGAATCACAAACAGTGAACTCCAAGGCTTGTATAGAGCATGGTAACAACATCTACAAACATAAACAATCAACCATATTCAGGTTGAGCACTGCTTATACTTTAAAAGGTAAAAATGCATAATCAATAACTATAACACTATCTATCCAGTCATTGTGCAATCAATAACTGTAACACTCCCCCCTGATTCTGCATTTCTTCTAATTAACTAACTTTGTCAAGTCCAAGCATTCTACAGAATTGTTCTACCTTAACTCAAGGCAATGCCTTTGTTAACAGATCAGCAGGCATCTCTGCTGTTGGAACAAAAGAGGGAGATATGATTCCTTTATCCACAACATCCCTAAGCCAATACTAGTGCAAATCCAAGTGCTTCATTCTCCCATGATGCTCTGGATGCTTTGCAATCTGAATTACAGACTGATTGTCCATATGCAGAGTTGATGCTCCATTAACTCCAAAACTAAGCTTCTGCATCAGTTTGCACATCCAGACTATTTCTTTGCCTGCCTCACAAGTAGCAACATACTCTGCTTTAGTAGTGGACAGAGCAACAATGGGCTGGCACTTTAACATTCAGAAAACAACACCAGTACCAATCTTGACCACATATGCACCTGTAGAGCAACCAGAATCCTTGCATCCACCATGGTTGGCATCAGAAAAGATCCTGAATGGTTTAGAGACTGATGGGTCTAAAGAATAGGTGATCCCATAGCCCATAGTGCCCTTGATGTAGTGGAATAAGTGTTTAATCACATTCCAATGTGCAACACTGGCCAACAGCAAATGCAATATCAGGGTGAGTTGTGCAAGATAGATACTACAGAGATCCAATAGCATCTCCATAGTCAACAGATCACATGAAATTGCACTTCTCAGTGGTCCTAGGGCTCTTACTGTGTGAAAGACACAAACCAGATTCCATAGGAGTAGTGACAGGCTTGCAATTGCTCATATTGAATCTAGACAGCATATCTATGCAATACTATTGCTGGAAAATGCTGAGGGAGTGCTTGGATCAATTTTGATCAATCTTAATGCCCAGAATCTCAGTGGTAGGTCCCAAATCACACAATTTGAAGTGTTTGTGCAGATCAGTGATTGCCTGCTTGATTGCATCTAGAGATTTCAATGCAAATATCATATCATCCACAAACACTGGGAGGATGATCTGGACATCACTGCACACATAAATGTATATAGCAGCATCAGAATATGTCTGTGTGAAGCCCATGGACTTAAGAGTGGTGCACATCTTGTGATTCCAGTGATTTCCACCCTGTTTGATGCCATATAGTGCTTTCTGGAGCAAACAGACAGTGTTCCTTGGGTTTCCCTCTGCAAATCCTTCTGGCTGCTCCATATACACATCACAGTCCATTTCTTCATTGAGATATACATTGGAGACATTAACACTCCATAGATGGAGGTCATGAATTGCTACAAGTGCCAGAATGACTTTAAGAGTGGGCAAGTACATAGTAGGAGCAAACACCTCAAGATATTCGAATCCTGGATGCTGGGAGAAGCCTTGTGCAACTAGATGGCCCTTGTATCACTCAAATGAGCCATTATTGTGGTATTTCTTTATAAATACCCAGCAGGATCCAATAACTGGTTGATCCTTTGGTCTAGGCACTAGTTTCCATGTCCTATTCGAGTTATGGGCTACAAATTCATTCAGAGCAGCCTGGGTCCATTCCTGAGCATCATCTCACTTCATTGCATCTTTATATGACCTGGGATGTAGTGTATTGACACTAAAACAAGCAGCCATGTCCACTTCTTCATTAGAATCATTAGAGTCATCAATCAGCTATGCTGGACTGAGTTTCCATCATTTCCTGGGTGGCTGGCGATTTCTGCATGGCATTCTAGCACCAATTTCAATGGGGCTAGCTGGTCTGACTGGTTTAGGACTCAGAAGTGGTTAGGGGGTGACTGGATCATCAAGTAAGGGAATCTGAGCAGAACAAGGTGTATGGGGTTCTGCATCCTACACTGCATCAGGATCAGATGCCCCCCTAGGATGTGGAACACCAGGAATTAAGGAAAGCTCATCTTTATCATTTCCAGTATAAGGTGTGATGTAAGGAGTATTAGACTTGTCAGTCACACTTGGCCTATTGTCTGTCACACTTTGCCTAATGTCCATCACTTCTGATGATTTGTCCATCATGCTTGGAGTGGTGTCAGTCACACCACTATAAGTAGTTCTTTTATCAAAATCTGTGCATTCTGAAATGATTGTGTGCTTTGTGGTTGGATTGTAGAACTTCCAGCCCTTATAGCCATTAGGATAGCCAATAAACACACATTTCTTATAATGCAGTTGTAGTGCAGCTCTTTTGTCCTTTTGAATGTGCACATAGACAATGCAGCCCCAGACTCAGAAGTGGGAAACATCTGGTTTCTGTTCATGCCAGAGTTTATATGATGTTGCACTTTGCACAGCTGCAGTAGGGCATCTGTTCCACACATGGACAAGTGCTGCAAGTGCTTCACTCCAGAATGCCATTGCAAGTCCTGATTCCTTCAACATGGCTGTAATGCACTCAGATAGAACTCTATTTGCACATTCTGCCATTCCATTCTGCTGTGAATGAGCTCAGACAGTGTGCTGGCACTCTATGCCACATTCATTTGTGAAATCCAGTATGGCATTGCTCATATATTCCCCCCCCTTGTCATCTCATAGGGTCTTGATTTTGCACTCTGTCTGATTCTCTACAAATGCCTTAAATTGCTTAAAAGCACTGAAAACATCTGATTTGGCACAAATAGGCAGAACAAAGCAGTATCTCAAGTAATCATCAATGAAAGTGACCTAGTAGTGAAATCCAGAGAATGTATAATAGGGAACCTCATGTACATCTGAATGCACAAGTTCTAGAGGCCTGGATGTGTGAGTTTGTGAGCTAGAAAATGGATTGGCATGCATCTTGCTAGCAAGGCATGGTTCACAGATGGGATCAGACAAGGATTTGTTGTCCAGCTTCATACCAGTTACCAAATTGTGCTCATGGAGTGATTTAACATCAATTGCATTGTGGTGTGCAAATCTACGATGCCAGAGGGACAGATCCAGTGGGATAGTGGTTGCAGAATGTGCATACTTAGTAACTGCCTCAGTTTTGCCATCTAGGAATGCTGCATTGCTGCTATTGATTGTTGCAACAAAAAGCAATGGTCCAGAAGCTCAAAAGAATGTCATATGTGTTGCATTGATATGGACAACAAAGGATGAATTCCAAGTCAAGTATAGAACAGATAGCAGATTATTGTGCAGTTCTGGGACATGCAGGACATTGCTAAACTTGACTGCTCTACACCTCTTCCCATTAATGATAGGATGGAACATCACAGAGCCAACCCCAGCTGAATACACCATAGTATTGTCTGCTAGCTTGATTGAAATGTGTTTTGGCACATAATTGCATAGCCAGTGGCAATGTGGGGTCATATGAGAAGTGGCCCCCAAGTCTGCATTCCATTCATAGTTAGCATCCAGTTGAAGCAGTGAAAATGGATTAGTGGAATCACTGGAATAAAGACTTGCATTTCTGGCCTTCTCAACAATCTCTGTAGCCTCTGAGGCTGGTTTAGCAGACTGAGACTGGTCTGCTTTCCTGTCCTTTGGCTTCCAGGACTTGTAGTGGTTCTTTGCATGTTGCAATGCATGGCAAATGCACTAGCAGTGCCCTGGCTTCTCACAGTATGAGCAGGGTGAGTTGGGGATGCATCTGTACCCAGATGCGGTGGTAGACAGAGCAGCAACTGATGGTGTGATAGACACAACATCAGGACATGGTTTGCAGTGAATTTTCTCCATTTAAAAGGCTGCTTTGACCTTGTTTTTGTCCAGATCTGTAAGGAGGGCCAGGAAGGATGTAAATGAAGAGAACTCCAGTCCAAAAGCTTGAATTATAGCCATATAGGCCAATTCATTGTCCAGGATCTTCATATTGAAGTTGTTGCTGTGCAAATCCTGGATTCTGGCTATGAACTCCTTAACTCTGGCAGCTAGGGCTAGAAGAGACTCTTCAGGGCACTTTCAGATGCTGAAGAACTCATTATATGCCACAAAGCAGTGGCTGGCCTTCTGTTGCATGAAAGCTTTCTTAAGCACTGCCCAGGCCTTGGTAGGGTTGTTCTGGTCCACTCTGATGTGAACTCTTTGGTCTGGAGCAACATTGAGCATCAGCTCATCAGCTGCCCTGTCCTGCTTGATGTCCCAAGCAGTTTGCTCAGGACCAGATGTGGTGGAGCAGAGTTTCTTGCCATCTACAAGGCACTAGAGCCCTTTGAAGCAAAGGAGAGCCTTCATTTCCTCACTCCAGGTGGTGTAGTTGATGCCATTAAGAGGTGAAATGCGGTGGTGGTGGTTTTTAAAGGACATAGTGAGATAGAGTAGGTGGAATGGATGAGGAAGCAAAGAGTTTCAACAGTTTGTTCAAGAGGTGGAAAATTTTCATTGGCAAAGAAGTGCAACACAATAGTAAATGGTGCACAGTTAAAGTGTGGGGCTCATAACCTGTTAACAGCTGGAATCCACACAGCTGGAGTTCACTGTTAGAAACTATTATATTAAGATGAAACTAAGTATACATTGCCTGGAGTTCACTGTTAGAAACTGGGAATCACAAACAGTGAACTCCAAGGCTTGTATAGAGCATGGTAACAACATCTACAAATATAAACAATCAACCATATTCAGGTTGAGCACTGCTTATACTCTAAAAGGTAAAAATGCATAATCAATAACTATAACACTATCTATCCAGTCATTGTGCAATCAATAGCTGTAACAATGCCAAATACACTTGGTCTTGCTGTTCTTTTTAAATTGCTTGTAAAAACTTGCTTGGGATGGAATCATCTTGTCAGAGATTTTAACAATGCTGGGGACATCTTGTCAATCTAACCTTTCCAGTTGTCTAGTCTATTTCTGGGTTGTGGCACTGTAACCACTTATATTCTAGAATAAACTTGAACTTTCCCAGATCAGTGACCTCAGCAGTCAATTTCTCACAATAACCTTCATATTCCATAACAAGCTGACAATTATGTGTTATTTTTTCAGCAGCATTTAGTGTACCATCAGCATTATACACTAGAATGGATCTTCTTAAGGGAGTCAAAGGTAAATGAAAACACTGTGCAAATTGTTGATCAATAAAGATTGTGTTTGCTCCAGAATCTAGAAGGGTAGTAGTTTTAGTGAAAGGGATATTAATCTTTAGAGTTATCTTGATCAAGAGAACTATATCCTTCTTTGGATTAATGGTTCATAGGAAATGAAATTCATCCTGACCTTCTTCTTTAGGTCTTGATATTAGTTTGTTAAAATCTGACTCTGTCAGATTTGGATACATAATTAGTATATCTTGTTATGTTTGCTCTATTGAGGATTTTGGAGTTTTCATGCTCCTAATTTCTATGACTTTTAAGAATAAAATATTTTTATTTCTATGCAAATTAAGCACTGGTGTATCATCCCAGCTGAGCTTATTCTCTGTCATTACTTGCACTGCAAATTGTGGTCCTCGATCAGAAATGATAGAAGATGGAAGTCCATGATGCTTCCATACATGGTTCAAAAACAATCAGGCCGTATCTGTGATGATCCTTGCCATCTCATATATGGTCTCTGGTAGACTCTTCATTGCAATGGACTTAGCATATACTTTTTGCTTGATCTTATCTTATCATTTCATGACTAATCTGATCATGCTTATCTTCTGCTTTTCTTCCCAATCAGATCTATCTCCATTTGGCTATTCTTTGACACAGTTATTACCATGTTCTTCTAGACTTCTAACATGTATAGCCAATGCCCTTTTAATCACCGAGTGATTCTTTTCATTTCCATGCTGTGCATGGCTATGGCACAGCCCAGTTCATTACCACTGCTGTGGCTTCTCTTCCATTTGATCTGCCACCCACAGTATCAAACATGTTATTCATTTCCATTCCCCTCAGCCCTAAAGGCTGTGGTACGCCTTTATTGCTATTGGATAGCTACAACATGGACACTTACCTTAGTATAACCCCTACTGCATAGGCATAGCATTCTATCTAATTAGGTATTAGAGTTAGACAAACATGTACAAATAGATAGTAGTATATAAGACCAAGGACAAAGCTGGGTTGATCCCCAGTCTAGTCTCTTGGTGTTCTCCAGAATCTTATATCTCTTGAAGTACTACCTCAAGGACTGATTCCCCTAGGCCAGGGACATATAGCCTAGAGCCCAGTGCTTGTCTGAGTTGTCACTAACACTATTCAACTCACCTCCACGCTTTTATCTTTTACTGGGCTTTGGTTTTATCCACTCAAGCTTGACATGTTAGACTTAAGCCTCAATAGCTCGAGTCGTCACTATATCTCTTTGACTTTGGCCTTACCTGCTCGAGTTGTTACTCTAGCTTATCTTTTTGTTGTTGTTAGCAGCTCTTTAGCTAAAGAAGAAGACAGAAACAGGAGTTCCTGAGGCATTATAAGATCCTGCCGTTTCAGTATCCAAGGCACTGCACTGCTTAGTGCACAGAATAAGTTCAACTTCTTTAGAAAATCAATCTATGACCATGAGAATTGTGTCAAAAGAACATAATTTGGGAAGATCTGTGATGAAATCTGTGGAGATGTGACTCCAAGGGCTTTCTGGAATTGGCAAAGGGTTTAAAAGACCGCTTGGGGCTTTATTGGTTCCTTTGAATCATTGACATCTTTTATAGTGGCTTATATATTCTTTAACAAATGTCAATAATCCAGGCCACCAATAGAATCTGGAGATCAATTCCATTGTCTTTTCATATCCTGGATGTCCTGCAATTGGTGAGTCATGGTATAATCTGAGAATGTCCATCTTGATCAAAGCAGAGTTGGGTATATATATGTGGCCTTGTAGATTATGCAACAAGCCATCTTCTCCTTCAAGTAAAAAGTGTTTTCTGCCAAGATACATGGTATCTTTCTCCGTCAGCTTGCAAAGCTCGTTGAATATAGATTTATTAAGTTGTTCACCTTCATCAGAGATGAGAATTGGAGTGCCTTGCTCCATAGATCCAATCTGCTCTGGCGGGATGACTAACACTCCTTTATTGTCATTTTCTATTTCTATGGCATGGTCCTCTTGTCTAGAAAGGGCATCGGCCTTTCCCATTGTAGCTCCTGGTTTATGAATCTATTTGAGTTGAAATCTAGAGAGATACTGTGCCCATCTCACTTGACAACGATTAAGATCTTGCCTAGTCTGATACCATTGGAGATTCTAATGATCATTTCAGACTTCCACAGGAAATCTAGCTCCTTTGAGATAATGTCTCCATTCTTTCAATGCTCTAATGACTAAAAGCATTTCTTTATCTGAGATGGGGTAATTTCACTCAGCTGGTTGCATACTATGAGATGCATATGTGACAGGGTGCCATTTGTCTTTTTTCTTAATTGAGAGCACTGCTCCTGTAGCATAATCTGACACATTGGCTTCTAAACAAAATTCACAGTCTATATTGGGATAAGCCAAGACTGGGGCTGTTATAAAAGTGGTTTTAAGCATATTGAATGCTTGTTGTTGGGATTCTCCCCAATTAAAGGGTGTATCTTTCTTTAGCAAATTATTAAGTGGTCTAGCCACTTGTGAGAAATTGGAAATAAATTGGTGATAGAAGTTAGCTAAACCCAGGAAGCTTCTAACTCCCTTGAGATTTGAAGGAATGGGCCATTGAGTTATGGCCTCAACCTTCTTTGAATCCATAGAGATGCCATTCTTTCCCACAATCATGCCTAGAAAATCTACTTCTGTGACACTAAAGTGACATTTGGGGGCTTTCACAAAGAGATTGTTTTCTTTTAGTCTCTTAAGGACTTCTATGACAATTTGATCATGCTCAGCTTGATCAGAAGTTTTAGTGAAGATGAGCAAGTCATCTATGTAGACCACTACCACATCATTCATATCTGCAAAGATTTCATTCATTATCACTTGAAAAGTGGCAGGGGAATTGCATAATCCAAAGTACATCACAAGGGGTTCATACACTCCTCAGAAGCATACAAATGTGGCTTTCCATTCATCTCCCTCCTTGATGCACACATTGTATATATCCCCATTGGAGATCCATCTTGGTGAACAACTTTGCATCTTTGAGTTTGTTAACTAATTACAAAATGAGGAGCAATGGATAGTTATTTTTAATGGTTCATTCATTTAGGTAATGGTAATCCTATACCATGCATTTCCCTTCATCCTTCTTTGGTATGAAGAAGATGGGGGACGTTTGAGGCAATTTTGAGGGACAAATATAGCCTTTTTGCAATTGCTCATCTAGGAATGCAGTGACTTCTTCTTGTTCGTCCACTGATAAGGGAATAATCCTTCCTTTCTTAGGTTTAAAATCGTCTTGCAAATCTATTGCATGATCCCAGGGTTTTTGTAAAGGCATTTTCTCAGATTCCTTTTTTAAAAAGACCATAAGATAGTTATGATACTCTTTTGGGACTAATTGTTCTGGGGGTGTTTCTTTCGGTTGTACTCTTTCTAATATCTTATCCTTTTCCTATTGATGGATTCAATGATATACTTGATATGACTGATCATGCTGTTCTTTTTGTAGCATTTGTAAAAACTTGCTTGGGGTGGAACCATCTTGTTGGAGATTTTGACAGTACAGGGGACATCTTGTCAATCTAACCTTTCCAGTAGTCCAATCTATTTCTGGGTTGTGGCACTGTAACCACTCATATTCCAGAATAAATTTGAACTCTCCTAGATTGGTAACCTCAGCAGTCAATTTCTCACAATGACCTTTATATTTCATAACAAGCTGATAATTATGTGTTATTTTTCCTGCAGCATTTAAGGTTCCATCAGCATTGTACACAGGGATAGGATGTTATAAGGGTGTTAAGGGTAAATAAAGACACTGTGCAAATGTTTGATCAATGAAGATTGCATTTGCACTGGAGTCTAGGAGGGCAGTGGTTTTAACAAAGGGAATATTGATTTTTGGGGTTATTCTAATAGGAAGCACTATATCCTTCTTGGAATTTAAAGTGTGTAAGAAATGAATCTCATTTTCTTCTTTTCCTTTGGGTAGCAATTCATTGAGATCTGACTCAGTCAGATTGGAATACATTGTTTGTATGTTGTGTCATTTTTGAGCGAGTGTTGGAGTTTCTTTGTTTATACTCCTTATCTCTACTATTTCTAGGAAAACTTCCCTGCCTTTCATTATATGTGAATTAAGCACTGGTGTTTCATCCTGGCCCAGCTCATTTTCTAAATGAGACCCACATGACAGCAAAGATAAAGTTTCTTCTATTTCTAGAATAGCATATTGGTTTGGGCTTCCTGCTTTTCTAGACTTAAGGGGTTGCCCTAATCTTTTCCCTTCTTAGAAGCAATGGTTTTATAATCTTGGAACCAGACATGAGCTTCATCAAAGGACATGCCTGTGACCGATCTATTCCAATCCCTTCCTTTTCCCTTGTCCTTAGGTGGGCTCTTGGGTTCAGGGAATGGTTCTTGACTCATTTCTCTGATATTTTGTGATGGGTGACTCATAGTGCACCATTTAGCATGTCCTCCTCCAAGGAATTTGCATTTTTCACATGCCTTTTTCAGTTTAGTACATTTCGAGGTGATGTGTGGTCCTTGACAATTAAAGCACTTGAGGAGTTTTCTTTCCTTTTGGACAGCATCTACATCCATTGCATTTGGATTGCATGATGGATGGGTGATCCTATCCACTGTTTCTCGTCGGATAAAGCTGAGGAGTTCCTAACATTCTCTATACTCTTTGACTTTAGTCATGAATGTGGCACAATCTTGATAGCATCCATCTCTCAAGAATAGATATTTCACTATATCTTGATTCATGTTCCTTTCTAGGATCTGCAAGATCTGATCTCTGTTGTATTCAGCTTGGGATAAGTAATTTTTCAGTTTTACAAGATATTGGGCTACCATCATTTTGTCAGTTTGTTTTAGATTTTCAATTTGCCATCTAGCCCATTCTCTCTCATTGGTCAGTCAGAAATGAAGCTCCATGAGTTTCTTAAACTCAGGCCAATCTGTAGCTTTGCCTTTCAAGATCTTGTTGAGATATGCTTGGGCAAATGCTCTGGCATTCCCTTTTGTCATTCATGATAGTATGGCTTTTACACCTATTTCTCCTCGTAATGCACCAATATTTTCTTGGCACCATACTTGTGCTTTTGTCCATCATTCTTTGAACTTTTGTCCTCTGGTGCCATTGTATTCTTCTAGATCTGCTATGATTTTCATTATGTGAGTAGAATGGGAAGAAGGGTCTGCTTTTACTTGTTCTTCCATTTCTTCCACATCTTCTTGGAGCTTTTTGTTTTCTCTTAATATTTGTTCCATAGCTTAACTTTGAATATCAAGGTAGTCTTTTAAATGAATTCCCAATTGGGATAGGTCATTCTTGGAAAATCCAGCTAATGTGTCCAGTGCACTGACAAGGTTTTTGGGTAGCAACATTATTTAATCAAATGCAGCTACAGTGGCGTTATTGTCATCTTCAGATCTCACTAAAGGGGAAATGTGCCAATTGTCATTATATCAACCTCCACAGTATCTCCAATTATCTCCAGAGGCTTTAGTTAGGCTTATGATTCCAAAGCTTATTCCAAATGGGTTTTCTTTGGTTTTGTAGATGTGTACTACTGCAAGTATGGGGGCATTGCATTCAATGATTTATTTGATGATCCAGCAAATTATGATGGTGCAAACTAAGAAAATTCCTACAATGGTGACTAGAATGAGTTCAAACATTGAAATCATCTAGCACTGGTGTGGGTTGTGGTGGAGTCCTTCTTCAAAGATTCAACCTTCCAAGGTGGTGTTGGTAGCAGGGACTACTCTGATGAATGCAGAAAAAGGAGAGCAGAAAGTTCTTGTTCAGTTTTCTATAAAGAGGATTAGGACTTGGGAGTCTATGGCATATTTAACAATTCACCTAAGGAAGTAGATTGTGATGATGTAAAAGATCAGGCTAAATATTAGGAGAATGACAATGAATTGCATTCAATATTTGTAAGAGCAAGGTGGCAGATTTTGTAATTCTATCCTACTTCCTCTTTCTATTCCCCTCTTTATTTCCTGCTGATATTGCCTTTGTTGCCTTTTCCTAGGTGGTGGCGGTGCAGGTGCTTCTTTGAACTTGTATTTGGACTACCCTTCTGATAGGCAGTGCTTGGAAAAATTGAAGGTTTGGCTATAGAAATTGGCCTGAACCATTGAAGCTAAAGTGAAGAAGCCCCTCTCTTCTTCTGAGGGCAGCCTCTGCAGTGGTAACTGATCTGCAGTGTTGGTAATACTTGGACCCAGGCTACAATCATTCAGATCTAGGGTAGATGGAAGGAGGAGGTCAGGGAACTCTAACTCTTTCTCAAACTTTGCAAGGGTGGATATTGTAAGAAGGACAACTATGTCCTCTTCCTTCATGTCAGTGATCAGCAATGTACTTTCTTCAAAGCCGATCTCTGATCTCTGATCTCCTTTGATTATATCTCCATGATTGAGACCTGTTGGGGGAAGCCTGGTAAAGAAGCCTCTAATTCTTTTAAAAAGGCTGTGGCAGGTGACTCAGATCTGTCTCCATCCTCCGGGATCTGTGTGGCCAGCTCTTGCCTTTCTCTTGGCTCTGCCCATTGGAAAACAACAATGAAGAGATGAAGGGAGTGGTGGAACTGGGGGAAGAACACTGGCACTTGTTAGTATCTGTGTTCCTATAGTAGAAGTGTGACGATTCTTGCCATCTCGTATACGGTTTCTGGTAGACTCTTCATCGCAATGGACTTAGCATATACTTTTTGCTTGATCTTATCTTATCATTTCATGACTAATCTGATCATGCTTATCTTCTGCTTTTCTTCCTGATCAGATCTATCTCCATTTGGCTATTCTTTGACACGGTTATTACCATGTTCTTCTAGACTTCTAACACATGTAGCCAATGCTCTTTTAATCACCAAGTGATTCTTTTCATTTCTGTGCTATGCATGGCTATGGCACAGCCCAGTTCATTACTGCTGCTGCAGCTTCTCTTCCATTTGATCTGCCACCCACAGTATCAAACATGTTATTCATTTCCATTCCCCTCAGCCCTAGAGGCTGTGGTACGCCTTTATTGCTATTGGATAGCTACAACATGGACACTTACCTTAGTATAATCCCTACTGCGTAGGCATAGCATTCTATCTAATCAGATATTAGAGTTAGACAAACATGTACAAATAGATAGTAGTATATAAGACCAAGGACAAAGCTAGGTTGATTCCCAGTCTAGTCTCTTGATGCCTTTCCAGAACTCAACTAATAAGCTCCCCTCAACACAACTCTTTCCTCAATAGAACAAGTTAGTACTTTTCTCTTTTATCTTTACTAAGATAGTTGTAGTAGGCTTGGTCTTTCACATCAAGAGTTCCTTGGTTGTTTCAAGAAGGGGTCACTAGAAGAGGTAGAGTCTAGTCTAATGAAATGGTAGAATCCAATAGGGAACTTGAACCAGCTCTACTACAACTATTAGCTAAAAAAGAATTGAGAGTACTAACTCGTTCTGTTGAGAAAAAGAGTTGTGGTGGTGAAGACTTAGTAGTCAAGTTCTGAAGAAAACCAAGAGACTAGACTGGAGATCTATCTAGTGTCATTCTTGAGGTTTATATACTACTATACTCTTTGTACATGTTTGTCTAACCCTAATACCTGATTAGATAGAATGCTATGCCTATGCAGTAGGGATGCAACTAAGGTAAGAGTCCATACTATAGCTATTCAATAGTGATAAAGGCATACCACAGCCTCTAGGGCTGAGGGGAGTGGAAATGAATAACATGTTTGATATTGTGGGTAGCAGATCAAATGAAAGAGAAGCTGCAGCAGCTGTAATGAACTGTGCTGTACCATAGCCATGCACAGCATGAAAATGAAAAGAATCATGTGGTGATTAAAAGGCATTAACTACACACGTTAGAAGTTCTAGAAGGACACAGAGATTACCATGGTAAAGAATAACCAAATGGAGATAGATCTGATTGGGAAGAAGAGCAGAAGATAAGCACGATCAGATTAGTCATGAAATGATAAGATAAGATCAAGTGAAAAAGTATATGTTAAGTCTGTTACAATAAAGAGTCTACTAGAGACCATATATGAGATGGCAAGGATCATCACATCTAGGGAACAGTGGAGAGCCCAGTTGCAGGGCCTTGAGGGCATAGAGAACCATAGGATTAAAGGGAGAGAAGGATTGGATCTTATGGAGAAGTGCAGTATTGAGGGCTTGGATGATGATAGGCTTAGAAACAATAGAGGTATTGGTATTGTTGTTGAAGGTGTCTAGGAGGAATTAGCATGACAGGGCATCTGCAGGACCCATCTTGATACCTGGGGTGATCTGCCATACTAGATCATAATCCTGCAGAAAGAGAGACCAGTGTGCTTGCTATCTTAATAGCTTTATAGGGTTTCAGACATACAGTGGCTCAAAAAAGTGTTCCAATATTGGGCCATTTGGATAAATGGGTCAATTGCCAAAGATATGGGACAAACAAGGTCAAACACTTGCAGTATTAAAGATAGTACTAAGAAGGAACAGGTGGTGATGAAAAAGGAAAACTATAACAATACCCTTTTTGTAAACTGAAACCCTAGGTTTTAGTACTCTATCCTTGAAAGAGGCCTTCAAAGATCACCTCCATCTATTGAATGGTATAATGTTTATATGGACAATCATCTCAGATGTGTCCAGTCTCATTACAAGTGGAGCAAACTCATCTAGGGCAAAAGTGAGGTCCATGTCCCCAATTCTAGTAGTAGAACCATTGGATCTATAAGCAAGAATGAGCATTATGTCCTAGAGCCAAGGTATGGCAGGTTGGGCAATAGTATTATGAGCAGTTTGCTTAATAATAACCTCTACCTCTGCACTGAAAGCAGGTGGTGATGTTAGAGGTAGGCTGTTGATGTATAGAGAATGTCAGAACTCATGAAGGGGAGGAGAGGATTTGTTGTCCATTGGAGAGGGTAAGGAGAAAGCTTTGGTTGGCAGCAACAATGTCCAAATCAAGGGTGTAAGTGGTTAAACCAAGAGAGTCCTTGGAGTCCATGAATGTAGTAGCAGTGGACAAAGATATAGTGGGCAATAAAGGAGGCAGTGGAGGTGAGGCAATTCTATTGGCAAGAGTGGGGAAAGAAGGGGTGGTAGTAGATAAAGAAGGAGAAATGACAGTATTTGACAAAAAAGTAATGGATTCTAGGTAATGATTCTATTTCTGCAGTGTTAAGGAAAGATATACATGATGGAAGGTAGGAAAAATGAGGTCTGGGGCAAGCATGGTAATGTACATATCAAAACCAAACAGGCAGAGATGGATAGAATTCATTTAGGAAGTTTATTAATGGCTAGTCATAGAGGTATATCAAACATGGAAGAAAGGTCCAATGGAGTGCAGTGGTTGTAATAGTATTGTATATGGGCAGTTTCATGGAATAAGTGCATCAATTCCTAGGTGACTTCATCATTCTGGTATAGGGGGAGTGCCTTAAGGGCATGGAGGAGTTGGAGGTCTGTGAGGATGGCACTATAGAGGATGAATGTGGCTGAGGTGGGCAAAAAGGAGGGCTGCACATATGAGAATCTGAGACATGCATAGCCAGACAGTGATGATGAGATGAATGAGATGGGTAAGAGCATTTTCTAGGACAACATGAGTGAAGGAATTTACTGATGAGAGGGGAGTGTGGTAGCCCAATATATGGTGAAGGCAACCATGGTAAGGAGGATGAGAAACAAAAGAATGATGGAGATGATAATGTGGTAATCAATGCAGTCCATGGTTGACCCTTGCTACTGCAGTAGATAATGGCATTTATAATCTGTTAAAATAAAGGCTGTGTAATGAAGATTAACTTTGGATTACCAAGTATTCTCCAATGGGGCATAGCCCTTTCATTTGATTAGATAACAATAACAACTGAAGGTATCTTTATGAGCCAGGATGGCTTCCACTTCATATTCTTCTTCATTATCAATAATCTTCAGAGGAGGTTCTAGGAACAAAGGGCCATGAGCTTCAGTTTGTCTAAAAAAGAAAAAAAAAGAAGCATGGAATGTATTGTGAATCTTCTATGATTTAGGGAGCTTGAGACAATAGACTAGTAGTAATAGAACTTGGGTGACTTCAATGGGTCCTACTCACTTGGATGCAAGCTTTCTAGAGGGGAATGAAATGCAGAGGTGGGTGGCTTTCAGCCATACCTTATCTTTGACTTTCTAAGGAGAAAACTTGCAAGTTTAGTGCCTTGTTATGGCTAGTCTAGTAGAATCATGGGCAGCCAATGCTTTATCTTTAGCTTTGATAAGTGACTCCATTCTAGTTGATAGAGCAGGGATGAAGGTCTTTGTTAATGCAGAGAAGGCTCTGGGCTTATATCTTAGTATGAGGCTAAATGAAGATTTCTGGATGGATGAGTGGATGTTAAGATCAGTCACTCCAGTCCTCCAGAAGGAAGTCCAAGGGCACAGGAGTAGAAGTGGAGTAGCAGAGCAGAGGGGTGAGTCTTGGTGCAGGACTTATGTGTCGTGTCTTGTATAGGTTTAACTCTTCAGAGAAGGGATGTAAGGGTAAGGAGGGAGACAACCAGAGTTATTCAAATCAATATTTAGACTGAGGATCATACAATGAAGTAACTATGATATTTATACTACTAGAGTTGTATTACATTACTAATGGAGTTGCTGTGGAACAGGATAATGAGTAAGATGGGAATGTGTCAAGTCCAGTCACTCCAGGATGTTACTCCAGATAAGTCTGAGCTAGTGGGGTGGAGGTTCAGAGGTTAGTACAGAGGTGGACCAAAGTACGGACAAAGATAGTAATGGGTGGACTTAGGAGTGTGAGGACTTAGCGCAGGACATATGTATCACGCTCTTGCTCTAGTCTGGTCCTCATTGAGACAGAGTTAAGGAAGAGGATAGAGGAAAGAAGACTGGAGGAAGTGGAGGGAACTTAATCGATATTTGTACTGAGGAGAGTACAGTGGAATTGTACAGAATATATATACTACTGAAAAACACCACTAGAATGGAGCACATAGGATGGAGTCCAGTAATACGAAGTCCGGAGCTGTGACCGGTGTTAGCAGTCACTGGAGCTATGCTCCATAATAAACTCTAAGTGACGGAGAATGGAGACTGTGGAACTAATACTAAAGGAGATGTAAAATAAGAAGAACAAGAGGTGCTATAATGAACAAAGTCCAGAGGTGAGGAACGCCTTCCTGAGTAGATCGTGCTGGAGTTATGCTGTGCTGACCAGAGTTGAAGTCTGGGATATGACAGTATCCCCCTCTTAGGCCTGAACCCTTGAAGGCCATGTGGCTGAGTGGAGTGTGGGTGTGGAGTTGGTGTGGAGATATGTGGTGGAGTTTGGTCAATCTGTGTGACTCTATTGATTGTTGGTCAGAGTCTGAATTTGTGGCTGGGCATATAAGTCCAGATGACGCGTGGTTGGTCTCTATTTTTCTCCCACCATTATTCATCATGACCACCACATCTGACCTCCCCTTTCTGCTATCAGAGATCACCAAATGGACCTGGGGGGACATCCAGAAGAAAATCAATGACGACAACATAACTGTAGCCACAAAGGCTGCAGAGCAAGGGCGATGATGAGAAGAGGCAAAGAGAAAGGCTGAGAAGGCAGCACAAAAGAAGGCCAAGGCAGAGGCAGCATGGAAAAAGGCTGAGGCAGAGACGTGGGCAGCGGAGGAGAAGAGGCGAGCAGACACAGCAAAACGGAGGTGCAAGGAAGTGGTGGAGGTGGCCAAGAAAAGGGTGAGTGGCTGCATTGTGTGACCATGGACATCACTAATTGGTCGTTAGGCTGAGCAAGTCTGGGTCGCGCAGACCACAGACAAAGGCAAAGGGAAGGCGCCACCACCGTGCAACCAGTGTGAGTTGAGGGACAAGCCGTGTGAGATGGGGACTGGCAAGTCCAAGTCCTGCATCACCTGTCAAGAGGCAAAGGTAAAGTGCATACACCCTGGAGATGGTGAGGCGCCGGAGAAGCCTGTGACAAAGAAGCCCGCAACGAAGTGGAGGCACACAATGGGGGTGAAATAAGACCCAAGGCCACACAAGAAGGTGTGCGAGGATGTGGTGACAGAGGCAGGGCCAAATGGGGAGAGCAGCATTGAGCACACCCTTGGGGGCATCAAGCTGGTAATCTGGTCATTGGATAACCACGTCTGGACCCAGACTCACCTGCTCCACCGGCTCGTGGAGCTCAAGGAAGCAGAGGCATTTGATGATCCAAAGAAGGAGATGGTGGATGAGGACATGGCGGAGGCGGCGGAAGAGTTGGAGGGGCTGAGGGAGGACTACGAGGAGTCCAGGATGTCACCACCGTTGCCCCCATAGTGTAAAGTATTAGTTTTCGGACTTGTATAAATAGCGACAGAGTTGAATGGAGAAACTAAATGGGAAGGAAAAGGAAAGAGAGGGAACCTTGGAGTTGTACAATATTAGGTGGGTAGTGGCCCAGGCTTGTCCGGGTACCTCTCATGAAAGTCTGAAACAAGGTCCCTTGTGTTTCCCAACTCTGTGGCAAGTAGCCAGGAGGTCTCATCATTAGTTCCCTCGTAGCCCAACCAATGAACCAGGTACAAGAGTTGGCAGTAATGCCTTCTCTGATTGATCTTGGAGTCTAAAATCTCTGTGATCTCGTACTCTGGCTCACCGTTGACCTTGACCAGAGGTGGCGGTGGTTGGACACAATTTAGTATAGTATTCGGAGTAGAGACTTCTAATTGAGAGACGTGAAAAACTGGATGTACAGAATGCATAGTGTCAGGTAAACATAAAGTAAATGAATGAGAACCAGGCTTAGCGATAATCGGAAATGGACCTAGATTCTTCTTGGATAGTTTTTTGGATGGTCATGTAGACCTGAAGTACTTGGCCTTCACGTACACTTGGTCACCGATCTTGAAGTTTGGGGCTGGACATTGGTGGGTCTCTGATAATGCTTCTGAGCTTCAGCCATCTCTGACCGGAGGAAATCATGGAGTTGATCCAAGTCCATGACATAAGCTTTGGCTGTGGATGAGGTGAGGTCACAATCAGAGTTGATAGACAGATTTGGGTGATAGCCCTTATTAGCAAAGAATGGGGATACTCCAGTAGTAGCACTCGGAGTGTTGTTGTACGTGAATTTGGTGAGAGGGAGGAGTTCCAACCAATTGTCCTGCTGATAGTTGCAGTAAATCCAGAGGTATTGCTCAAGAATCTGATTAGCACATTCGGTTTGACCATCCCCCTCTGAATGATATCCAGAGGTGAAATGAAGACGCATATCAAGAGCTTTATCTAGGGACTGGAAGAAGTGTGATACAAACTCGGAGCCCCAGTTAGAGGTGACATGGGTGGGAACTCCGTGCTTACTGAACACGTTGATCAGGAACAACTTGGCTAGGTCGGCAGAGGTGATGGTATTATGAGTCAGGATGAAGATCGATTGTTTAGACAACTGATTGACAACTACTAGGATCGCTGTATAACCCTCTGAAGGGGGAAGCTGTTCAATGAAATCCATGGAGATGGAGTTCCATGGTTTCTCTGGAATTGGTAGCTGCTTGAGGAGTCCGTAAGGCCGGTGCCTCAGAACCTTGGCATGGGCGCAGGATGTACAGGAACTAACATAGTCCTTGACGAAGGTGTGGATGCCCAGCCAGGTATACTCATGGCAAATGAGTTCCAAAGTGCGGTTCTGGCCAAAATGACCTGTAGTGGGGTAATCATGGAAGTAGCAGAGAATCTGGAGCCGGAGATCTTCAGCTTTGGGGACATAGATGCAATTGTTCTGGAGTAGAAATCCTTCAGGGTTGACTGTCCAGCGAGGGTCGTCAATAGACTCAGAGGAGAGGATGCAGGATATGACTGGATTGTTGGGAAGAGAGGAGAGGATGTCGGAGCAGAGTTGCTCAACATCGACTAGGAGTGAGGCCCAGAGTGTCGGAGTAGCTAAGTAAGTTGTGCGAAGAGATGCAGTGAGCTGTTCATGGGTGAATATGGGCCGGAAATTGTTGGGGTTGATGCAAGCGTAGTCTTTATCCCCCTCTTTTGGGTAGACGTCCCAATGTCTAGTTAGCACATTGGGTTTGGCTCCGAGCTTACCAGGCCAGTAACAGACTGCCATATTGAATTGGCAGAGGTATTCAGACCAGCAGGCCTGGCAGTGCATCAGGAGCTTAGTGGTGGAGAAATACTCAAGATTCTTGTGATTGGTAACAACGTTGATTGGGGATCTGGAGCCTTCAAGGAAGTGATGCCAATTTCTAAATGCCTCAAAAATCACCAACAGCTCCTTGTCATGCGTGTCATAGTTCAACTCCGGCCCTGTAAGGGTGCAGGAGTAGAATGTAACTGGATGGAGTTTGGAGTCAGAGCTAGTGATGGATAGAAAGCCAGCGATGGTATAATTGGAGGCATCAGTTTCGTCTGGCCAATCCTGAATCGCTTTGACCTTGTCCGGAGCCATAGTGAGCCTGGAGGGAGAGAGAATATAACTGAGGTACTCGATGGACTCCGAATGGAACTCGCACTTCTCTGGCTTCAGGTATAGACCATTAGCACAGAGACACCGAAGGACTTCCTGGACGTTCTTGCAGTGCAAGGCAATGTCTTGGGAGTAAATAAGGATGTTATCGAGATAGATCACAACAGAAACGTCCAACATATCAGCGAATATGGAATTGACAAAACGCTGAAAGGCAGCTGGAGTGTTGGTGAGACCAAAGGGCATTACCAACCATTTATAGGATCCGTAGCGGGTGCAGAAGGAAGTCTTCCACTCATCCCCGGCGGCGATGTGGACTAGATGATATGCATGCCAGAGATCGAGCTTGGTGAATATCTTGGCACCGCTAGGGGCTTCCAGGAGATTGGAGGTATGGGGTAGTGGGTAATGGTCCTTCTTCGTGATCTTGTTCAGACCTTGGAAGTTGACACAAAGGCGGAGAGAGCCATCCTTCTTGTGGACAAAGAGCACCAGTGCAGCATGCGGAGATGTAGATTGCTGGATGAAGCCGATGTGGAGGTGTTCATCTAAGAAGTTCTTAAGGGCCCCCTGTTCTGTGGGGGAGAGGGAGTAGAGCCAACCGATTGGAGGTTTGGTACCTTCCTTGAGATCAATCTTCAGATCGAAGGGATGGTGCTTGGGGAGCATATCCACCTTCTTTTTGCTGAAGACATTTACAAAGTCATGGTACTCCAAGGGAACTCCAGAGAGGTCTGGAGGTACCTCTGGAGTGTTGGAGATGGTAACTAAGCGAGCTTTAGCAGAGTCAATATCTCAAAGGAAAAGGGTGAAGGGAACAGAGCCCTCCAACTTGCAGGCACGATTGAACGTGGCTGCATTGATGAAGGAGATCGCTGGACATGTAAGCCTGGGGGCTCTAGGTGAATCCGGGGGTGTAGTCTTCAAAAGATGAGTGGGGTAATTGTTGGGTAATGGAGGAAGAGGAACAGAGTTCGACTTAGGAGACTCGGAGATTGATGTCGGGGTTGGCACCCCACCTGTGGAAGTCTAGAACATGATGCTGCCCAATACCCAATCAATCGACGGATTGTAGCGGGTGAGCCAGCTGTGCCCTAATACTATCACACAAGAGGGATCCAGCGAGGTTACGTAGAACATGTTGGAGGTGGTTTCACCAGATGGAAAGAGAATCAGAAGGTCTATGGTGGAGTTGATGTCAGAGGTAGAGGAGCTGTCGAAGAGACGGAGGGAAAGTGGGGAAATGGAGTTTGTAGGGATTTTGTGGGTATTAATGAATGTGGAATCTATGAAGCAGTGGGTAGAACCAGAATCAAGTAAACACGAAATGGAGAACAGATTAAGAGTTGGAATGGATACTGTAGGTTTAAGGGAATTAGAATCAGAAAGAGTGCACGCATTGAGATGGAGTTCCTGAGGTGCACAATCAGGAATAACACAACTCCCAGACCATGCAGTTCTACAGGAGCTACACTCTATTTTTTCACCTCTGAAGAAGTAGAGCTCATTGAGGCTTCTGCCAGAGTAGCCACAGCAGCACGAGCCTTCAAAGCTCTAGAGCTGGATTTCGGACACTCCTTGGCAGTGTGCCCAGATTGCCCACAGAACAGGCAGAGACCTTGGTGAAGGCAGTGTTGGCACTCCTCGGGGAGAAGCTTGCCATCCTTGCCCAACTTGGCGGAGATGCTATCAGCATTGTTAGCATCTCTATGTTAGCAGCCAGAATACACTCAGCTGGAGTTCACTGTTAGAAACTTTTATATTGAGATGAACTAAGTACACATTACCTGGAGTTCACTGTTAGAAACTGGGAATTGCAAACAGTGAACTCCAAGGCTTGTACAGAGCATGCTAACAACATCTACAAATATAAACAATCAACCATATTCAGGTTGAGCACTCCTTATACTCTAAATGGTAAAAATGCGTAATCAGTATCTATAACACTATGTATTCAGTCATTGTCCAATCAATAACTGTAACACTCTATTTTTAGGTGAGTTCTTACCACCTCCGGAGGATCCAGAGGGTGAGGAGTTAGATCCCTTGGACTTGGATTCATCCTTGGGCTTATTAGAGGTGCTGGAGTTATCTGTTGATGAGGCGGATTTGTTATTGGAGTGGCCTCTGGAGTTTGAGCCACTTGGCTTGGTTGCTCAGGAGATTTCCTCCTTTCACTCCCAATACCGATGATCTATCCTTTGGGCCATCTTGCAGAGTTTGGCGAGGGTGTCAGGCTTGCCAAGATGAGAGACCTCGTCCTTGATCTGGTCTAGAAGTCCCATGTAGAAACTCCAGTGGAGCGCACCATGGCCCCAATCCCAGACCTGGCTCGCCAGGCAATTCCACTCAACGATATACCTAGTGATACGTTGTGAGTCCTTCATCTGCAGTTGCTCGAGTTGAGCTTCTGTGTCAGTGACAGGGTCGTGCGGTCCAAAGTTGGACTGCAGTTCATATAAAAACATCTGCCAGTTGTCCATCCACTTCAGCCAGAGATGCAGGGGTTCAGTCCCAAGCAAGTCCGGTTCAAAATAATCTAGGGCTACACCCTTAAGGTATGATTGCGCAAATGTTACCTTAATCCTATCAGTGTGATAGGTCTTTGGATTTGCTTGAAAGTTCAGTTTGCACTGAATGATGAAAGGCTGGAGCTTCTTGGGATCTGTTCCATTGAATGGATCTGGCTCTCAGACCTTTGCTTTCGGGGTATTGGAGTTGTTGTTATGTCTGAGGGCCACTCTTGTCATGTCCTGGATTGCGTTAGCAAGCTGTGCGAACGGTTCATAAGCTAGCAGTACGTGATTGAGATCATCATCTTCGGATTCAGAGGCCAGATCGTCATCAGGTTGATCAGGGTTGTCACCGGGCAGGTTATTGTCTGGATCGTCACCACCATCACCATCATCACCACCATCGCCGGGATCCAGGGGTGGAGGGCCACCAGCACCACCAGGAGGTCCTCGCAAGCCACCTATCTCAGGCACTGAATGAATCAACGACCGGAAGTGAGACTGGTCACCAGCCAACTCCTGAAAACAAGGAGATGGCAAAGATTGTTCTGAAGGCAGCACTGTCAGATGGAAGTTACATCCGAAAATACCGGAAATCAAGGGGATGTGGCCACGGGTGGTGAAGCTGACATATTCGCCAGGAATACTATGGGAACTACTGAAGGTAGCCATGGTTCTGGAGCGAGTATTGTAAGTATGGGTATGAGACATGAGGTCTTGAGGACTAGAACAAGGTGTGAGTACAAATATACTGTCAAGTCCAGTCCCTCCAGGATGTTACTCCGGATAAGTCTGAGCTAGTAGGGCAGAGGTTCAGAGGTTAGTACAGAGGTGGACTGAAGTCCAGACAGAGATAGTAACAGGTGGACTTAGGAGTGTGAGGACTTAGTGCAGGACATATGTGTTGCGCTTTTGCTCTAGTCCGGTCCTCATTGAGACAGAGTTAAGAAAGAGGATAGAGGAAAGAAGACTGGAGGAAGTGGAGGGAACTTAATCAATATTCGTACTGAGGAGAGTACAGCAGAATTGTACAGAATATATATACTACTGAAAAATGCCACTAGAATGGAGCGCATAGGATGGAGTCTGGTAATACGAAGTCCAGAGCTGTGACCGGTGTTAGCAGTCACTGGAGCTATGCTCCATAATAAACTCTAAGTGACGGAGAATGGAGACTGCAGAACTAATACTAAAGGAGATGTAAGATAAGAAGAACAAGGGGTGCTATAATGAACAAAGTTTGGAGGTGAGGAATGCCTTTCTGAGTAGATCATGCCGGAGTTATGCTGCACTGACTGGAGTTGAAGTCTGGGATATGACAGAATGAGAAACCTGAAGCTGTGCACTGGAGATGTGATATGCTGGACTACACATCTAAAAATGAAGATCCAACAAAATGGACAGGCACAGCCAATCAGAGAACAAAGATGAATATAAAAGGAAATGTCATGTGGGTCTGGAGATCCTACACATGTGAACAGAGGAGATCACTCCAGAGTTGTTGAGGAGTTGGATGTGGAGTTCTAGAGTAGGAATGGCATATGATAGTGGGGGCAGGAATTGTGCTGGAACTCAGCAGTGGTGAGGAACTTGGCCCATTCATGAGGATTGTTACCACAAAAGATGCAGAAGTAGGTCTCTATCTCTTGGTTGGTTCTCTCAGTTTGACCATCTGTCTGTGGGTGGTATGCAGTAGATAGTTTAACATCATAATGGAGTAACCTGACTAACTTCCTGGCAAGGGCAGAGGTGAACTGTGGTCCTTGGTCAGAAATAATAGAGTTCTGTACCCCAAACTGTTTAAATACATGATCATGGAAGAGATGAGCTACTTCTAGTACATCAATGGTTTTGTAACAAGGGATGAGAATTACTCCCTTCATAAGCCCATGGTCAACCACAACCATGATGGAGTCAAATCTTTCTGATAAGGGCAAATTGATGACAAGGTCAATAGAGAGTTGTTTGAATGGGAGGATGGTGACAGAGGAAATAGATGTCAATGAAGGTGTGGTGGGATGAGTATTAGCCCTGGATGTCTGACAAATGGTATAGCCATTGATGAAGTTCCTAACAAATGTTGCTAGGCCCAGCCACCAGAAGTCTCTTTCTAGTAAAGTCTTGGTACAAAATTGATCAGCATGTCTGGTGGTTGGTAAGGAGTGGATGGTATGGAGTAGGGATGATTGGTGTTCAGGAAGGACATATAATCTATCTCTGTAAAAAAGATAACCATTATTAAACTTCTAGTCTGATATGGCTGATCTGAAGAAGATAGGAGAACCCAACTGCAGGACTTTCAGAGCCTAGAGAACTATAGAATCTGAGGCAGAGAAGATTTGGATCTTATGAAGGAGTGTAGTGTTGAGGGCTTGAATGACAATGGGTTCTGAAACAATAGAGGAATTGCTGTTGTCTATGGAGGTGTCAAGAAGAGATTGTTAAGACAGGGCATCAGTAGGGCCCATTTTAATATCTGGAGTTATCTGCCACACAAGGTCATAGTCTTATAGGAAAAGAGACCAACAAGCTTGTTGTCTAGAGAGTTTTTTAGAATCCTAAACATAAGATAAGTTCTTGTGATTCATGATAACTGAAATAGGGTGTGAAGAGCCAGAGAGATATTGTCTCCATTCTTCCAGTGCAATAGTGAGCAGTTCTCAGTCATAGATGTCATAGTTTCATTCCATGGAGGAAAAGATCTTGGAAAAGTAAACACAGGGGTGGGAGTTACCATTTATATTGTTTTGGAGTAGTACAGCTCTAGCAGCCAGAAGTGAGGCATTAGTTATGATGGAAATGGGTTTGGTCACATCTGGGAGTATGAGGACAGGAGCTGAGACAAAGGCATCTTTAAGCGTTTTAAAGGAGGTTTATTGCTGGGGGGTTCATTTCCATGTTTCATCCTTTCTCATAAAGAGGATGAGAGGGGTGACAATGTTGGAGAAGTTTGGAATGAATTTCTAATAGAAGTTGGTAAAACCTAAGAAGCCACAGATTTCTTTGACTGAGGTGGGTGGTTGCCATTCCCTAATGGTGGCTAGTTTTATAGAGTTCATTCTTAATTCTCCCTGTCTAATGATCATTCCTAAATACTCCATGGTGTGAACGTCAAATGAGCACTTAGATAGTTTTAGCAATAACTAGTGCTCCCTTAAATGATCAAACATCTGTCTGGTATGTTGGTGATGTAGTTCTAGGTTGTCTTTTGTGTGAATTTCAATATTGTCCATATAAATTTTTAGCCATCCCTCAGCTAGTAGATCAGCAAAGATATGATTTATGAATACTTGAAATGTGGGGGGGCATTGTAGAATCCAAAAAACATTACCATGGATTCATAGAGTCCAAGAGGGGTAATGAAAGCAGTCTTCCATTGGTTCTTTTCTCAAATGCAGATGTTGTTATATCTCCACCATATGTCTAGTTTGATGAATAGTGTAGACTCTTTTATATCATCAATGAGATCATCAATGAGGGATAGAAGATAGGTGTTATAAATAGTGTGTGAGTTGAGATATTGATAGTTTTGACAGAAGCATAATATGCTGTCTTTCTTAGGGACAAAGAAGAAAGAAGAGGCTTGTGGAGATTTTAAGAGAAGAATATGGCCAGTTTTTAGATTCTTATTAATAAAGATTTTACATGCTTCCCTTTTTTTTGAATTTAAGGGATAAATCTTGGCTATCTTAGAAAGGGATAAGGGTTTCAGATCAATGGTGTGATCATAAGAGTGATGAGGGGGTAATATATTGAAGGTGGATTTGGAGAATATATCCTTGTACTCCTTGCATCATTTTAGAAGGGAGGTTTTCTGGAGGAGGTTTTCCTACACAAGTTGGGTTAAGATGGTGATCTTGTTTAGACTCTCTTCAAGGTGTTCCATTGAAAGCAGAAGGGACTTAGTCCTCCAATCTATCTAGAGGTTCCACTTCCACAGCCAAGACATCCCAAGAATCATCTGCTTCTTGCTGAGTCCAAGAACCAGTAGGTTTACGTTGTTGGAGAATTCTTCATGAGTTAGCTTAGCCTTGAGCTTTACTCTGATAGTGCTATGGTGGTTCTTAGTTCCATCCATGTTCCAGGCTTTAATAGGCTTGATAAGGACTCTAACCTCTTTGTAGAGGGAAGAAATAAGGAAAGAGTCAATGAAGTTGCCAGTGGCTCCACTATTAATTAATGCAATGGTTTCAACAATTTCAGACTGGACCTGAAGTCAAATGGAAATTCAAATTGTTCTATAACTAGACAGTCCTACTATGACATAGGAGGGAGATGTTGACACACCCCCTTCTTTTAAAAAGACAATGCAGAAGTTTGCTCATTGGGGGAGTTCTCATAGCATGCATGAAGGACTTGGAGGTTCTTGTTCTTGTTCTTTTTCTGGATCTGGAGCTGGTGAACAAATGTCTGCAGAGCAAAAAGGGTGGAGGCCCTAGTGAGTATCTGAATAGCAGGGGTAGGAGTGATGGTAGAGGTACTAGGAACAGGAATGGTCTGGAGTGCAAGGGTGATGGTGATAGTGGCAATGATTTGTGATTGGGGGTTGTGAGAATAGAAGTGGCA
This sequence comes from Xerocomus alliaceus, assembly GCA_038094415.1. Taxonomy (NCBI): domain Eukaryota; kingdom Fungi; phylum Basidiomycota; class Agaricomycetes; order Boletales; family Boletaceae; genus Xerocomus; species Xerocomus alliaceus. The sequence continues at coordinate 1,581 of JBBPUB010000017.1, read as the reverse complement.
CTGAGTGGTATTGTGGTCAGTGTGTTAGCATTGAAAGCAATGTTCTTCTCTAATGCACTTGGCATGTTCCTGGGGGTTAACTTGGTGAGTTGAACAGCATTGATGTCCATGGCATTGGGATCTCTAGGGGCTCTGGGGAGTAAAGAGGAGGTCTTGCCCTTCTTTAGGATGTTATTGTATGCCTATTGGGTGTGGAAGGTTTTGACTTTCTCTAGCCATTCCCTAATGAGGGTGGGGATTTTGTTCATTGATAAGATCATAATAGAGAGCCTTTGATCAAGACTAAGGGAGAAGCTATCTATGAGCATAGAGTAATTGGTAATTCTGGCTCTGGTGGCAAGGTTTTGAAATTCAGTAATATATTACTGAAATCTATCATTTATCTCTCCATTGGGCTTATAAGAAGACTTTTGCACAAGTTTGGACAGGGCAAGGCAGGCAGTGAGACAACAACAATCTTCATTGATGTCATATGCCATTCCTACTCTGGAACTTCACATCCAACTCCTTAACAACTCTGAAGTAATCTCCTCCATTCACATGTGTAGGATCTCTGGACCCATGTGACATTTCCTTTTATATTCATCTTTGTTCTCTGATTGGCTGTGCCTATCCATTTTGTTGGATCTTCATTCTTAGATGTGCAGTCCAGCATATCACATCTCTGGTATACAGCTCCAGGTTTCTCATTCCCATCTTACTTATCATTCTATTCCACAGCAACTCTGTTAGTAATGTGATACAACTCTGGTAGTATAAATACCATAGTTACTTCATTATACATTCCTTAGTCTGAATATTGATTTGGATAACTCTGGTTGTCTCCCTCCTTACCCTCACTTTCCTTCTCTGAAGAGTCAAACCTATGCAAGGCACAACACATAAGTCCTGTGCCAAGACTCACCCCTCTGCTCCACTACTCCACTCCTACTCCTGTGCCCTCAGACTTCCTTCCAAAGGACTGGAGTGACTGATCTTAACAGTTGATATGCATCCTAAGTATCTCTAAGTACTTCATAAGACTTAATCCAAAGTCTTGGGGCAAGGGGTAAGACTGAAAGCCTAAAGACTAAAACAAATCTCAATCAGAGAGGACTTGAGCTTGCTAGGCCAAAGTGTAGTGACTGAGAGGAATGGCTCAAGTGTGTGAGACTAAAGCCAAGAATGATGAGTGAAATGATAATGGCATGTCAGGGCCTTGTTAGGGTCAACTCAGGCGAGCACTCAGCTCTAGACTATATTTCCCTGGTCTAGGGGAGTAAAACCTTCTTAAATTGTTGGTACTCTCCAAGAAGATCTAAACTGGAGGATATCCAGTTGAGCTCCCTGGTCTTATATACTACTATATTGTACTTGTATGTCTAACCCTAATACCTGATTAGGATATTCTATGTATGGATGCATCTAAGATAAGAGTCCATGTTGTAGCTATCCAATAGTGATAAAGGCATACAATAGCCTTCTGGGCTGTGGGTATGGATCAACCAATAGCATAACTACCTGCACTGCCTATAAGACAGTGTGATGCTGTGCAAAGGCTATATGCCATGCACATCAAGTGCATCTATAATATCCATAGTC
>JBBPUB010000016.1:51646-66657 GCA_038094415.1 Xerocomus alliaceus | reverse complement strand
CCTGGCCTCTAGCCACAGAGCTTGGACATGCCTCTGGACTCGTTGACAACTTTCATCTGCAGTACCTGGACAGGCCTGGTTCTTCCTCCACTTGATCGCTCCATTTGATCTTGCTCCGTGCAGCCAAAACATGTCCATTATAGTTACCTGTGATGTCCTTCTACCTACACTACACCTCCGACTCAGACTCACTCCCTGACTCCTCCTCCGTGAACTCCCTTCTCATTGCCTCTTTCTCCTCTGCCCCCAACTCCACCAACTCCACTGCCACCTTTTCCTCCGCTCTGCTCTCCACCCCCATGTCCATGTCCATGCCCGACCCGTACACCTCCTCCGCCTTCAGCTGCACCAGCTCCTCCACCGCCTGTGTCTGGCAGATCTGCCACCTCGTTTGCAACCGGACTGCCTCCTGAAGTTCCTTGATTGACTCCAAAATGCCCTGAAGGGCCTTCACCCACTCTAGAGCCAAACCCCCCGAGCCACTAGGCCTGGCTATAGTGCTACTCCCCTCTGTCCTCACCTGCTTCACTGGCCTCTCCAATTCCACAACGGCCCTTTTCCTCCACCGCTCTGGCTTCTCCTCTCCAGGCCACTTGCACTTTGCCTTTGCCTCGTGGCACTCCACGCACGAGGTCGACTTGCCCGGTCCAAGCTGACACTCGAGCCCATGCTCATCGCACCTCTGGCATGTGGGAGGGCCACTCCGTACCCACACCTTTCTCTTGCTTCGGCTCTGCTGAGCGGTTATCTCTGCCGCCTGTGGTTGGTCAGTCCTGGTCGGTTCCTATGGGGCAGCACTTACCCTTTTTTTCACGGCCTCCTCTGCTGCTTTCCGTGCCTGCTCCGCCTTCCATGCCTCCTTCTCTGCCTTCCTCCGTGCCTCCTCTTCCCTCCTCGCCTTCGCCCTCCACCTCTGCTCCACCACCTTTGCGTTCCACAACGCATCGTTGTCGTCCTCACATTCTGCGAGACAGGTGTCATCCCACTCCTTGATGTCGGCATATGGTTGTTGTTTTTTGGACATGGTGTTGGTTCGAAGTTAAGGTGCAACCACGGGCTAACCGGACTTATAAATCTGGGCACGATTAAAATTCAGGCTCTGCCACTCTGTATTGTCTACTGGCTAATGGCCTTCAGGGGTTCAGGCCTAAGGAGGGGATACTGTCACATACCGCTCCAACTCCAGTACTCCAGTACTCTCTGGCATGATCTCCGGTACGATCTCCAGTATGATCTCCTAGATATCTCTTATCTTGTCTCTCATATTCCCAATTTGTATGATCTCCTTCAGTTATTCTCATTCTTAGTTCCTCTGAGCAGGTGTCTCACTTAGTATGACAGCCCAACATCTGTCTCTGACCTGTCCTGGACCTGTCTCGGGCATGTCCTCAACCTGTCTCCAACTTTGATATATCATTACTCATTCTGTTTCACCTTTGACAACCTGTCACATTCCATTACTAATCCATCCGGACTCTGTAGTATAAATATGGTACTCCAACTTGTACATACTTCAGTTTGAATATCGAATTAGTCTCCTCCTCATGTTTCCAACCTCGAGCTCTGTGCTCATCTGACCTCTGACTCTGAGGATAACAAGTACAAGGGTGTGACACATAAGTCCTGCGCCAAACATCCTCACCCCCTCTGTTCCACCCATCCTTTCCTCACCCTCCTGTTGCAACTCCATTCTGGACATCGTCAGACTAGTCTGGAGGACCCAGACTTGACAGAATGCTATGTCTATGCAGTAGGGATGTAATGAAGGTAAGAGTTTGTATTGTAGCTATCCAATAGCAATAAAGGCATGCCACAGCCTCTAGGGCTGAGGGGAGCAGAAATGAATAACATGTTTAATACTGCAGGTGGCAGATCAAATGGAAGAGAAGTTGCAGCTGCAGTAATGAACTAGGCTGTGCCATAGCCATGCACAGCATGGAAATGAAAAGAATCACTCAGTGATTAAAAGGGCATTGGCTACATGCATTAGAAGTCTAGAAGTGCATGGTGATTACTGTTATGCGAGTAGTCTAAGTCTATTACTTGGGGATGAAGGGTGCTGAGGTGAACTAGGTGCTAGAGTCTCTGTGGTGCTGAGGGGGGCTCTGAGGGGCGAGGGGCTAGAGGAACACGGTGCAGGTACTGCAGCAGACTCAAGACTATGTGTTATTGCATAGACCAAGAATGTGGACTACAATACAGGGCACAGAAGATATAGAACAATGATAGAATCATATGGAAAGTGAAAGAAGCCAGGGATACTAACCCACTATGAGAGAAGTGACTGCAGAGAGATAAGCATCCTAAAGTAGTGGTAAAGGAAGCAAAGGTTACAAAGGAACAAGTGCTGTGGAACATGGGGTCACCACCAGGATGAAGTAACATTCTACATACATGAAGAATGGCAGGCGATACTGAGGAATAAGGAAACTAAGTAAGAAGATGAAGCGGTGAAGGAAGAGGATTGTAACAATACCCCCTTCATAAACTGGAAGTCCCACTTTCAATACTCTAGCCCTGAGTGGTTTCTCCAAAGATTGTGAATGCCTGAGTTATAGAGTAATGCTCAAACGGACAATCGTCTCAGACATGTCCAGGAGCATCGCATGTGGCACAAACTCTCTGAGGACAGAAGTAAGGACCATGTCCCCAATGTAGGCAAAAGGAGCATTGGGTGCGAAGGCAATTGCAAACGTTGTGACCAGGAGTGGATTGGTTACAGGTAGGGCATCAGTACTGGGAACAATTTGCTCGATAGTGACCCCTACCTCCACATAGAAAGCAAGTGGTGGTGGCGGAGGCAGGGAGAGGTCTAGTGGCAGGTTGGAGTACACAATGAGGGGATGATAGTACCCGTTGGCCATTTGGGAGGGTAAGTAAGAACTCCCGGTTAGAGGTGATGACTCCCTAGTCCAGTTCAAAGGTAGTAATTCCCATTGGTCCTTCTGAGTCCAGAAAGACAGAGGATGTGGAGGTTGCGATGGGGGATGATGGAGGAGGGGGCGAGGAAATTCGCTCTGCTAGGGCAACATGGAGTGGGGCTGGAGAAGACAAAGCAGTAGCAACAGGAGGTGAAGGTGAAGTAGAAGAAACAGGTGCAGTGTTTGATATAGAAGTAATAGATTCCAGGTAGTAATCATGTTCCTGCAGCGAGAGTGAAAGGTATATACGTCTGAAGGTAGGGAAAATTAATGCAGGTGGAATCATAGAAACATACGTATCAAAACCAAAAAGACGGAGTATGGAGAGAACTCTTTCAGGGATTTTATTGATAGCTAAGCATAAAGGAATTCCCACTATGGGAGGAGTGTCAGAAGGAATACAACAATGATGATAATATTGAATACAAGCCACCTCATGGAATAACCTGACTAGTTCCTGGGTAACTTTATCCTCTTGGTACAGAGGGAGGACCTCGACAGCATGGAGGAGCTGAGGATCCACGAGGATGGCACTGTATAGGATGAAGGTGGCGGAGGTGGGCAAGAATGAAGGCTGCACATGCAAGGATCTGAGTTGTGTATACCCAGACAACAACAAGGAGATGGACGAGGAGGGAGAAAGCATGTTCAAGAGCAACTAAAATGTTTGGATCGAGGGGCATCTAATGACGATGAGGGAATGTGGCTGCCCAATATATGGTGACCACCACCATGGTGATAAGAATGAGGCAGAGAAGGAGGATGGAGACGATTAGCTGAATGTCGAGGTGTTCCATGAGAGTTCCTGGTTACTGCAGTAGATGGTGGTGTTTATAATCTGTCAAAATGGAGGCTGTGTGATGGAGATTACTTTTAGGTTCCCAGGTGTTTTTCGAAGGAGCATAACCCTTTCATTTGATGAAGTAGCAATAGCAACCAGGAGTTCCCTTGTGAGCTAGAATGGCCTCGACTTCATATTCTTCTTCATTGTTAATGATCTCGGGTGGGGGTTCTAAGAATGGTGTGCCATGAGCAACCGTTTGTTTAAATGGGGACAAAAGGGAGGTGTGGAACGTATTGTGAACTCTCCATGACTTGGGGAGTTTGAGGTGGTAAACCAGAGGAGAAAGGGCTTGGGTGATCTCAAATGGTTCCACTCTCTTGGGGGCTAGTTTCCTGGATGGGAATGGGATGCGGAGATGAGTGGCCTCCAGCCATACTTGATCTCCAACCTTCCAGGGGGTGAACTTAATCATTTGATGTCATTTCATTGCTAGGCATGCCAAACTGTGTGCCACTAGGGCTTCGTCCCTTGCTTTGGTCAGGGCATCCATCCTGGAAGAGAGTGCAGGAATGAAGGTTTTTGTGAGGGTGGGGAACACTCTGGGCTCATAGCCCAACATGAGACTGAATGGGGATTTCTGAGTGGACGAGTGAGGACAGGAATTGTGCTGGAACTCAGCGGTGGTGAGGAATTTGGCCCACTCATGGGGGTTGTTTCTGCAGAAGATCTGGAGATAAGTCTCTAGTTCCTGGTTGGTTCTCTCGGTTTGACCATCTGTCTGAGGATGATATGCCATGGATAGTTTGACGTCATAGTGAAGTAGTCTAGCTAACTCTTGCGCTAGAGCAGAGGTGAATTGTGGTCCTCGATCAGAGATGATGGAGTCCTGTATTCCAAACCACTTGAACACGTGATCATGGAAAAGACGAGCTATCCCTAACGTGTCAATAGTTTTGTGACAAGGAGTGAGAATTACCCCCTTTGTAAGCCCATGGTCGACCACGACCATGATGGAATCGAATCCTTCTGAGGGAGGCAAATCCATGATAAGATCAATGGATAGTTGCTTAAATGGAAGGGTGGCAATGGATGGGATTGGTGATAGTGGTGGTACAGTGGGGTGGGTGTTGGTCTTAGAAGTTTGGCAAATAGGACATCCATTGATGAAGTTCCTCACAAAAGTGGCAAGGCCAGGCCACCAAAAGTCCCATTCTAGTAGGGCTTTGGTGTGGAATTGCCCTACATGTCCTGTAGTTGGTGCAGAGTGGAACGTGTGGAGTAGGGATGACCTGTGCTCAGGGGGAACATATAATCTGTCTTTATAAAAGAGGTGGCCATTATCGAACTTCTAGTCTGATACAACCGATCTAGGGAATAATGGGGAGCCTAGCTGTGTCACCTTGAGTGCTCTGAGGATGAGGGGGTTGTTGGTAGAAGAGGACTTGATTTTGTGCAACAGTGTGGTGTCGAGGGCTTGGATGATGGTGGGTTCCCAGACTATGAAAGAGTCAATGTTGTCGGTAGAGGTGTCTAGGGAGGATCGTTGGGATAGAGCATCCGCTGGGCCCATCTTGGTTCTGGGGGTAACCTGCCAAACTAGATCAAAATCCTGTAAAAACAATGACCAATATGCTTGGCATCTGGAGAGTTTCCTGAGATCATGAATGTATGATAAATTTTTGTGATTAGTGATGATGGTGACAGGATGGGAGGAACCAGAAAGGTACTGCCTCCATTCTTCCAAGGCCAAGATGACAGCAAGTAACTTTCTATTGTAGATGTTGTAGTTTCATTCTGCAGAGGAGAATGTCTTGGAAAAGTAGGCACATGGATGATCATCTCTGTTTACATCTTTTTGGAGTAAAACTGCTCCTGCTGCGAGAAGAGAGGCATTTGTCATTACAGAGAAGGGTTTACTGGGGTCAGGGAGCTTCAGAACAGGTGCAGAGGTGAAGGCTCCCTTGAGGGTTTTGAAGGCATTCTGCTGCTGGGGGGTCCACCTCTAGGGTTCGTCCTTCCTAGTAAGGAATGTGAGGGGGGACACGATGTTGGAGAAGTTGGGGATGAATTTCCGGTAGAAGTTGGCAAATCCAAGGAAACTCCAGATTCCTCTGACCGAGAACGGGGGTTGCCATTCTCTTATGGCATTGAGTTTAACCAGGTCCATCTGAAGCTTCCCTTGCCCAATGATCATTTCAAGGTATTCCATGGTGGGGGTATTGAACGAGCATTTAGATAACTTCAAGGACAGTCAGTGCTTCCGAAGTCGTTCAAAGACAAGCTTGGTACATTGGTGATGAACTTCCAGATCGTCTCTGGTGTGAATGCCTATGTCATCCATATAGATCTTAAGCCATCCTTTGGCTAGGAGATCAGCGAAGATGTGATTTATGAAGGCCTGGAATGTAGGTGGGGCATTGCAAAACCCAAAGAACATGACTGTTGGCTCATAGAGCCCCAGGGGAGTGATGAACACTGCTTTCCACTGGTCCTCCTCTTGAATGCGTATGTTGTTGTACCCCCATTGTATGTCCAGCTTAGTGAAGATGGTGGATTCTTTCATGTCGTTGATTAGATCAGATATGAGGGGTAGGGGATAGGCATTGCAGATTGTATGGGAATTAAGGTCTCAGTAGTCCTGACAAGGTCGTAGTGTGCCATCCTTCTTTGGAACGAAGAAGAATGGAGAGGCTTGGGAAGATTTCAAGGGGAGGATGCAGCCTGTTTTGAGGTTTTTGTCAATGAAGGTTTTACAAGCCTCTTTTTCCTTGGGGTTCAGTGGGTATACCTTGGTGATCTTTGGGAGGAACGAGGGTTTTAAGTCAATGGTATGATCGTAGGGGCAATGAGGGGGTAATGCATTGAATGTGGTCTCAGAGAATACGTCTTCATATTCCATGCACCAACTAGGCAGAGTAATGGTTTGGGGAAGGTTGTTCTGAGCGAGCTGGGTAGAAATTGTGATCTTGTTGAGGCTCTCTTTGAGGTGATCCTGTGGGAGCAGAAGGGACTTTGTTCTCCAGTTAACCTGGGGGTTCCACTTCCACAGCCAAGGCATTCCAAGGATCACCTGCTTCTTATCAAGTCCCAGAATGAGTAGATCAATGTTGTTAGAGAAGTCTTTGTGAGTAAGTTCTACCTTGAGTTTTGTTCTGATGATTTCATGGTGGTTTTCAGTTCTGTTGACGTTCCAAGCTTTGATGGGTTCTAAGAGGGCTCATACTCCTAGCTTCAGGTGAGAAACTAGGGATTTATCTATGAAATTTCCTGTGGCTCCGCTGTCAATGAGAGCAATGGTTTCAACGATTTTGGACTGCACTTTAAGATGAATGGGGATTTGGATTGTGTGATAACTAGGCAGTCCTACTAATACATGGGAGGGAGACATTGACACACCCTCTCCTTCTAAAAAGACATTGTGGGGAGTTGTTCATCGGGGGAATCTTCATAACATGCCTGGAGGACCTGGAGGATCTCATCCTCGGTCTTCCCCTGGGTTTGGAGCTGGTGAATGAACGTCTGTAATGTGGAGAGAGTGGGAGCCCAAGAGGGGGTGGCGATGGTGGAACTGGATGGAACAGACGGGGTGATGGTGGAACTGGATGGAACAGACGGGGTGATGGTGGAGGTGGTTGCTATGGTTTGGCTGGGGGAACTGCAGGGGTAAGAGCAACATTGGGTGGTGTTGTGGCCCATCCATTAGCAATGGAAGCAGCATCCTTCTCAGACGCATTTGGCTTGCTCCTGGGGCATTAATTTGGTGAGTCGAACAGCGTCGACATCCATGGCATTTGGGTCTCTGGGGGTTCTGGGGAGGGAAGGGGTAGGCTTTCCCTTTTTTAATGCTTCAATGTGGGCAATCTGTGTGTGGAAGACTTTGGCTTTGTCCAGCCAATCTGTGATAAGGATGGGGACTTTGTCCATAGAGAGAACCATGATAGTGATCCTCTGATCTATTCCAAGGGAGAATGCATCTATAAGCATGGCATGGTTGGTGATTCCAGCTCGGGTGGCTAGGTTCTGGAACTCCATGATATATTTCTGAAACTCGTCGTCAATCTCTCTGCTAGGCTTGTGGAAGGACTTCTGGATGAGTTTGGACAGAGCAAGGCAGGCGGTGGCTTTGGTATCGAAGGGAAAGAACGTTCCCTCAAAGTTCTCTACAAACTTATTAAAGGTCTTTTTGGTGGCAGTGGTGTTAGGGTCTGCAAGTTTATCATACCATAGCTCAGAGAAGGGGACGGTGTGGCCCTTGCTAAGCTTGTTCAGGGTGGTCATGATCTTGGTCTCATCATTGCTGTAGAGGGCAGCGTTGATGGAGAAGTAGGCCTTCATGGCCTTGATCCAGTGGGTGGCGTCATCTTGTTCACCAGAGAAGTTGGCAGGGAGAGCTGCCTTGAGCTTGGTGGTGTGAGTGGACATGGGGGTTACTGGGGATGGGGTACAAGTGGGGAATAGTGAGGTCAATGGGCATGAGGGTGCAAGGGGGGTACTGAGACCTGGATGCAATGGAGTTCCTGTGGGGGTAGTGGACAAGAGGCCAGGAAGTCGCCTGGGGGCTGGAGATGCTGGGGGGGTGACTTTAGGACTAGAATGAGCACTCAACGCTTGGGAGACTTGGCAAGAGGGTCTATGAGCAATGGTGATTCAGTGGGGTGTGTCCAACTCTTAGATAAGAGGGACGTAGGGAGATTCTTGGTCTTTTGTTACATGAGTAGTCTGAGTCTATTACTTGGGGACGAAGGGTGCTAAGGTGAACTAGGTGCTAGAGTCTCTGTGGTGCTGAGGGGGGCTCTGAGGGGCGAGGGGCTAGAGGAACATGGTGCAGGTACTGCAGCAGACTCAAGACTATGTGTTATTGCATAGACCAAGAATGTGGACTACAATACAGGGCACAGAAGATATAGAACAACGATAGAATCATATGGAAAGTGAAAGAAGCCAGGGATACTAACCCACTGTGAGAGAAGTGATTGCAGAGAGATAAGCATCCTAAAGTAGTGGTAAAGGAAGCAAAGGTTACAAAGGAACAAGTGCTGTGGAACGTGGGGTTACCACCAGGATGAAGTAACGTTTTGCATATGTGAAGAAGAATGGCAGGCGATACTGAGGAATCAGAAAACTAAGTAAGAAGATGAAGCGGTGAAGGAAGAGGATTGTAATAATTACCATGGTAAAGAGTAGCCAAATGGAGATAGATCTGATTGGGAAGAAGAGCAGAAGATAAGCATGATCAGATTAGTCATGAAATGATAAGATAAGATTAACAAAAAAGTATTTGCTAAGTCTGTTACAATGAAGAGTCTACCAGAGACCATATATGAGATGGCAAGGATCGTCACAATCCATCTCATCAATTCTGCCCTCCTCTTTCCCATCTCCTTCTAGACTGTTCATAATGTGCTCAAGTCTGCTTTTCTTAAGGCTATGGTTAAGAAAAAAAAGCCTTACTTATCACTTAAGCATAGAAAACAAATGTGACAATCTTTGCTGTCTCATATATGGTCTCTGGTAGACTCTTCATCATAACAGACTCAGCATACACTTTTTCTTTGATCTTATCTTATCATTTCATGACTAATCTGATCATGCTTATCTTCTGCTCTTCTTCCCAATCAGATCTATCCCCATTTGGCTATTCTTTGCCATAGTAATTACTGTGCCCTTCTGATTTTCAAATGCATAAAGCCAACACTCTTTTAATCACTACGTGATTCATTTCATTTCCATGCTGTGCATGGCTATGGTACAGCCCAGTTCATTACTGCTGCTGTGGCTTCTCTTCCATTTGATCTGCCACCCACAGTATCAAATGTGTTATTTATTTCTGCTCCCCTTAGCCCTAGAGGCTGTGGTATGCCTTTATTGCTATTGAACAGCTACAACACAGACTCTTACCTTAGTCACATCCCTACTGCATGTCAAGTCTGGTTCCTTTGGGATGTTACTCTAGATAAGTCTGAGCTAGTGGGGTGAAGGTTCAGAGATTAGTACAGAGGTGGACCAAAGTCCAGATGAAGGTAGTAACAAATGGACTTAGGAGTGTGAGGACTTAGTGCAGGACGTATATGTTGTGCTCTTGCCCTAGTCCAGTTCTCGTTGAGACAGAGGTAAGGAGAATAGGGAGAAGGAGACTGAAGAAGGTGGAGGAAACTTAGTCGATATTCATACTGAGAAGAGTACAGTAGATTTGTATAGAATATATATACTACTGAGAAATGCCACTAGAATGAAGCACATAGAATGGAGTCTGGTAATACAAAGTCCAGAGCTGTGACCAGTGTTAGCAGTCACTGGAGCTATGCTCCATAATGAACTCTAAGTGATGGAGAATGAAGACTGCAGAACTAATACTAAAGGAGATGTAAGGTAAGAAAAACAAGGAGTACTATAATGAATGAAGTCTGGAGGTGAGGAACACCTTCCTAAGTAGATCGTGCCGGAGTTGCATTGCACTGACCAGAGTTGAAGTCCAGGATATGACACTGCATAGGCATAGCATTCTACCTAATCAGATATTAGGGTTAGTAATACATGTACAAACAGTAAAGTAGTATATAAACTCCAAGAACGACCCTGGGTAGATCCCTAGTCTAGTCTCTTGGTTTTCTCCAGAACTTAACTACTAAGCCTTACCATCCTCAACTCTTTTCTCAACAGAACAAGTTAGTACCTTTTATTCTTTTTAGCTAATAGTTGTAGTAGACCAGATTCAAGTTTCACTTTGGGTTCTGCTGTTTTATTAGACTAGACTTTATCTTTTCTAGTGACCCCCTCTACTACAGGAGCACCAATACTAACGAGTGCTAGTGCCCATCCAGTTCCACCACTCCCTTCGTCCCTTCATTGTCAGTCGCCAATGGGCAGAGCCAAGAGTCAGGCAAGAGCAGGCCACATAGGTCCTGGATAGTGGGAACAGATCTGTCTTACTGGCCACCACCTTTTTGAGAGAGCTAGAAGATTCTTTACCTGGTTTCCCCCATCAGGACTCAATCATGAGAGATACAATCAATGGAGATCTGAGATCAGAGGATGGCTGCAAAGAGAGTACATCACCAGCCACCGACTTGAAGGACAAGAAAATAGTCATTCCCCTTATAGTATTCACCCCTACAAAGTTCAAGAAAAAGTCAGAGTTTCCTAACCTCCTCCTTTCTCCTACCTCCAACCCAAACAATTGTAGCCCAGGTCCAAGTGTTATAAACATCGCCAATCAGTCACCTCTGCATCAGCTGCCCTCAGAAGAAGAGAGGGGATTTTATGCTTTAGCTTCAACAATTCAGGCAAATTTCTATAGCCAGACCTTTAATTTGCTGAAAAGAAGACTATTCAAAGGGTGGTCTGAATATGAGTTTGAAGAAGCCCCTATACTGCTACCACCTAGAAAAAGACAAAGGAGGCAATACCAGCAGGAGATAAAAAGGGGAATCAAAAGAGGAAGTAGGATTAGACTCAGAGACATTCTGGCTAAAAGTTACAAATATTGAATGCAATTATTTGTTACTTGCCTCATCTTCTGCCTCATCTTTTACATTATCACAATCTACTTCCTTAGGTGGATTGCCAAGTATGCAACAGATTCACAAGTCCCAATCCCCTTCATAGGAAATTAAGCTAGGACTTTTCGCACACCTTACTCCACCTTCATAGAAGTAGTTCCTGCAACTCACACCACCTTAGACAGTTGGATCTTTGAAGAAGGACTCCAACAACAACATCACTGCTGTAACTACTAGATGATCTCTACATTTGAACTCATCTTAGCAACCCTCATAGAAATTTTCTTAGTCTTTACTGCTGTAATCTGCTGGATAATAAAGCAAGTCATTGAAAGAAACACCCCCATACTTGCTGTAGTACATGTCTACAAAACAGAAGAAAACCCATTTGGAATAAGCTTTGAAATCATTAGCTCCACTAAAGCCTCCAGAGATAATTGGAGATACCATGGAGGTTGGTATAACGATGATTGGCATGTTTCCCTGTTAGTGAGATCCAAAGAAGATGATAATGCCACCATAGCTGCATTCAATTAAGTAATCATGTCTTTACCTGAACATCTTAGTAATGCACTGAATGTGTTGGCTAGTTTCTCTAAAAATGACTTATCCCAATTGGAAGTTCATTTAAAAGATTTTCTTCATATCCAAAGTATGGCTATGGAATAGATCTTACAAGAAAATAGAAAACTATGAGAAGATCTGAAAGAAATGGACAAGCAAGTAAAGGCTGGGACAGTGTCCCCTGCTTGCATCACAAAGGTAGTTGCAAATCCAGGAGAGTATAATGGAACAAGAGGAAGGAAGTTTGAAGAATGGTGGACCAAAGCTCAAGTATGGAGACAGGAGAACATTGGGGTGCTCCACAGGGAAATAGGAGTAAAAGTGATCCTATCTTGCATGACGAAAGGAGATGCTGGAGCCTTTGTAAGGGCCCATCTAAATAAGATCCTGAAAGGAGAATCTATAGATTGGCTAGAGTTCAAGAAACTCATTGAGCTTCATTTCTGCTTAACCAATGAAAGAGAATGGGCTAGATGTCAGATTGAAAACCTTAAACAAACTGATAAGATGATGGTAGCCCAGTATCTCATCAAACTGGAGAATTATTTGTTGCAAGCCAAATACAATGGAGATTGGATCTTGCAGATTCTAGAAAGGAATATGAATCAAGATATGGTGAAATACCTATTCTTAAGGGATGGCCAATATATGGATTGCACCACTTTCATGATAAAAGTGAAAGAATACAATGAACACTAAGAGCTTCTTGATTTCATAAGACAAGGCATGGCTGATAGAATCTCCTGTTCTCAAAGAGATTCAAATGCAATGGACATAGATGCAGTCCAAAAGGGGCAAGGAGTTAGAAGACCCCTTAAATGCTTTAATTATAAAGGACCTCATATCACCATTAAATGTCCTAAACCCAAAAAGGCATGTGATAAATGCAAATTCCTTGAAAAAGGATATGCCAAATGGTGCACTATAGGATGTCCTTCACGAAACATATGAGAAATGAGCCAGGAAGACTTGCCCCAACCTAAGAATTCCCAATGGAACAAAGGGAAGGGATGAGACTGGAGCAAATCCATTGCTGGAATGGAGTTTAATGAAGCTTGCACCTAGTTCTAGGACTATGAAACTATCACTTCCAAGAAGGGAAAAGATTAGGGCAACCCCTTAGATCTGGAAGAGTGGGAAGCCCAAATCAATATGCTATTCTGGAAATAGAAGAAACTTTATCTTTGCTGTCATGCAGGTCTCATTTAGATAATGAGCTCGGCTGGGACAAAACACCAGTACTTGATTCATATATAACCAAAATGAGAGAAGTTTTTCCAGAAGTAGTGGAGATAAGAAGTATGGAAATGCCAACTCTGACTCCCACACAGAAAAGACATGATGTAAGAACAATGTATCCTAATCTGACAGAGTCAGATCTAAATGATCTATTATCTGAAACAAAGAAATAGGAGTTCCATTTCTTAAGAATACTTAATTCTAAAAAGGATATAGTACTTCTGATAAAGATAACCCTGAAGATCAACATCCCTTTTACCAAAACCACTGCCCTCCTAGACTCTGGAGCAAATGCGATTTTCATTGATCAAACCTTTGCACAGCGTCTTCATCTATCTTTGACCCCATTAAGACATCCAATATCTGTGTATAACACCAATGGAACCTTAAATGCTGCTGGAAAGTGAAACGGCTGAATCCCGAAGGTGAACTTGAACCGGCTCTACTACCAACTATCAGCTAAAAAGAAATGGAAGTACTAACTCACTACAATTAGTAGAGAGTTTGAGGGAAGATTTGAGGCTTAGTAGTTGAGTTCAGGTGAAGACCAAGAGACTAGATTGGAGATCTATCCAGCATTGTCCTTGGGGTTTATATACTACTCTACTGTTTGTACATGTATTGCTAACCCTAATATCTGATTAGGTAGAATGCTATGCCTATGCAGTAGGAATGTGACTAAAGTAAGAGTCCATGTTGTAGCTATCCAATAGTAATAAAGGCATACCACAGCCTCTAGGGCTGAGGGAAATGGAAATGAATAACATGTTTGATGCTGTGGGTGGCAGATCAAATGAAAGAGAAGCCATAGCAGCAGTAATGAACTGGGCTATGTCATAGCCATGCACAGCACAGAAATAAAAAGAATTACTCAGTGATTAAAAAGGCATTGGCTACACGCATTAGAAGTCTAGAGGAACATGGTCATAACCATGGTAAAGAGTAGCCAAATGGAGATAGATCTGATTGGGAAGAAGAGCAGAAGATAAGCATGATCTGATTAGTCATGAAACAATAAGATAAGATCAGGCAAAAAGTATATGCTAAGTCCATTATGATGAAGAGTCTACCAGAGACCATATACAAGACAGCAAGGATTGTCACACTACCCCCTGCTTAAAAATCATTGTCCAAATGATCAAAGGGGAGATGATGAGTTGGAACTTCCATGATATTCTCAGGTCGTTTCTGGAAAAGAAAAAGGAACTGTTTGGGGTCAATAGTGGGGGCTCGTGGAGCTGAGGGGTGTGATTGATAAAAGTTGGATACAGCCTCCTTGGCATTAGTAAGGTTGGAGCATGGCTCCCATGTACATTCTGTTTTATCATATCCTTTCCAGTGTACCAGATATTTCAGCTGGCACTACTGATATCTGCTATCCATAATGAAATCAACTTCCCATTCATTATCTCTGTCCTCAGTGACCTTTACAGGACCAGGCCATTTAACCAGCTGACCTTCTAGACATTCCTTATAAGATTTAATGTGAGAGATATTAATGACTGAATGGATCCTCATGGATCGTGGGAGTTTTAATTCTATGGCATTGGTTCCCATCATCTTGGTTATGGTGAATGGTCCAAGCCACCATTCTGAAAGCTTCTTAGAAGTGCATGTTAAACAGAGATTATCCATGGATAACCAGACTTGCTGGCCCATTTCATAATCTGGGGCAACACTGCGATGTTGATCTGCATACTTCTTTTGATGTGCCTGTGCTGCTTTCATATTCTGTCTCACTTGATCAAATGTGGCAGCCATCTCATTAGCAAATCTTACAGCAGCAGGTGCTTTATCTGTCTTTGACAGTTCTATCCCCATCCAGGGGTTATACGAATGAGTCACCTCAAAGGGAGACTTCTTAGTTGAAGCGTGTTGTTTAGAGTTAATGGAGAACTGGACAACAGCAAGCCAATCTGCCCATTGATCTTGTTTTTCTGCACAAAAGATTCTCAAAAATTTCTAAACCTCTTTATTGACAATCTCAGATTGTCCATCTGTTTG
>JBBPUB010000016.1:28417-51636 GCA_038094415.1 Xerocomus alliaceus | reverse complement strand
CTGTTTGAGGATTAAAGGCAGTGCTAAGTTTTGTTTCAATAGATAAGGCTTTATTGATCTCAGTCATCACTTGTGTGGCAAATTGCAGACCTTGATCTGAAATGATAGAGGATGGGAGACCATGATGCTTCCACACATGATTCAGGAACAAATGTGCCATATCCAATGCACTACACTGCTTGGTGCAAGGGATAAACTCTACCTCCTTAGAGAAGTGATCAATGACTATTAAAATTACATCAAAAGAGTGGGATTTAGGAAGATCAGTGATGAAATCAGCAGAAATATGACTCCAAGGGGTTTTGGGTATTGATAATGATGTTAATAATCCAGAGGGAGGTTTATTAGCTCCCTTAAACCTTTGACAATGTTCACACCTGGTGACGTATTCTTTTATAAAAGTGGTAACTCCTGGCCACCAGTAATGTTGGGTGAGTAATTCTAAGGTTTTTTTGTAATGGGCATGTCTGGCTATCGGTGTGTCGTGGAATAGTCGTAGGATGTCCATTTTTAACAAGACAGAATCTGGAACATATATGCAGCCCTGCGGATCATGCAGCAAGCCATCTTCTCCTTCAAGTAAAAAGTGTTTTCTGCCAAGATGAATGGTTTCTCCTTCCATGAGCTTGCAAAGCTCATTGAATATAGATTTATTAAGTCATTCACCTTCATTGGAGATAAGAAGTGGAGCATCTTTCTTCATCTGTCCGATCTGCTCTGGCGGAATCACTAGAACTTTTTTATTGTCTTTTTCTATTTCAATAGAGTGATCTTCTCGTCTAGAGAGGGCATCAGCTTTTTCCATAGTAGCTCTTGGCTTGTGGATCCATTTCAAATGGAATCTAGACAGATATTGGGCCCATTGGGCTTGGCAGTGATTAAGATCTTGTCTTGTTTGATACCATTGGAGATTTTGATGATCATTCCAAATTTCCACTGGAAATCTAGCTCCTTTGAGATAATGTCTCTATTCCTCCAATGCTTGTATCACTGAAAGCATTTCTTTGTTAGAGATGGAATAATTCTGTTCTGCTGGCTGCATGCTATGTGAAGCATAAGCGATGGGGTGCCATTTGT
Organism: Xerocomus alliaceus; assembly: GCA_038094415.1. NCBI lineage: Eukaryota > Fungi > Basidiomycota > Agaricomycetes > Boletales > Boletaceae > Xerocomus > Xerocomus alliaceus. The sequence continues at coordinate 50,559 of JBBPUB010000016.1, read as the reverse complement.
TTTCTTTCTTTATTGAGAGTACTGCTCCTGTGGCATAATCCAAAGTGTCTGCTTCTAGATGGAATTCACAATCAATATCTGGGTAAGCCAAAACTGGGGTGGTAATGAATGCATTCTTTAGCATTTCAAATGCCTGTTGTTGAGATGAACCCCAATTAAATGGAGTTTCCTTCTTTAGTAAATCATTTAGTGGTCTTGCTACTTTAGAGAAATCTGAGATAAATTGTCAGTAGAAGTTAGCTAACCCTAGGAAGCTTCTTACTCTTTTGAGGTTAAAGAGAATGGGCCATTGCATTATAGCCTCAACCTTCTTTTGATCCATAGAAATGCCATTCTTTCCCACAATCATGCCAAGAAAGTCTACTTCTGTGACACGAAAGCAATATTTGGGGGCTTTCACAAAGAGGTCATTCTCCATTAGTCTGTGAAGTACTTCTCATACGATCTTGTCATGCTCTTTTTGATCTTTGGTTTTGGTGAATATCAGGAGATCATCAATATAAACTACTACCACATCATCCATATCCACAAAGATTTCATTCATCATTGCTTGGAATGTGGTGGGAGAATTGCATAAGCCAAAATACATCACAAGCGGCTCATAGGCTCCTCTGAAGCATATGAATGTGGCTTTCCATTTATCTCCTTTCTTGATGTATACATTATTGTATCCCCAACAAAGATCCATTTTGGTGAATAATTTAGCATCTCTGAGTTTATTGACTAATTGTGATATAAGGGGTAGTGGGTAGTTATTCTTTATCATTTTTTCATTAAGATAGCAGTAATCCTGTACCATTTGTTTGCCTCCATCCTTCTTTGGAATGAAGAATATGGGTGATGTTTGCGGTGATTTAGATGAATGGATATAGCCTTTCTGCAATTGTTCATCTAGAAAAGCAGTGACTTCTTCCTGTTCATCAATAGATAGGGGTATAATATGTCCCTTTCTAGGTTTAAAATCTTCTTGAAGATCTATGGTGTGATTCCAAGGTTTTTATAAAGGCATTCTCTTAGAATCCTTTTTTAAAAATACTGTGAGATAATCATGACACTCTTTTGGGACTAATTGTTCAGGGGGGATTTCTTTAGGTTGTATCCTTTCAAGTACCTTTTTCATATCATTACTTCTTTTTAAGGAATGTATTCAATGGTACACTTGATAGCTCTGATCTAGCTGTTCTTTGTGTAGCATCTGTAAAAACTTGCTTGGGGTGGAATCACCTTGTTGGAGATTTTGACAATGCTAGGGACATCTCATTAATCTAACCTTTCCAGTAGTCCAATCTATTTCTGGATTGTGGCATTGTAACCACTCATATTCCAGAATGAATTCAAACTTGCCAAGATCAGTGACCTCAGCCATTAATTTCTCACAATGACCTTCATATTCCATAACAAGCTAACAGTTATGCATAATTTTTCCAGCAGCATTCAAGGTTCCATTGGCATTATACACTGCTATAGGATGTCTTAATGGGGTTAAAGGAAAATGAAGATGCTGTGCAAAATTTTGATTGATGAAGACTGCATTTGTGCCAGAGTCTAGGAGGGCAGTTGTTTTTGTAAAGGGTATATTCAGTCTCAGGGTTATTTTTATTGATAGAACTATATTCCTCTGGGGATTAATTGTTCTTAGAAAATGGAATTCCTCTTTCTTTGTTTTAGGTAATAGTTCATCTAGATCTGTCTCCGACAGATTAGGATATATCATTCTTACGTCATGCCATTTCTGAGTGGAATTGGAAATGGCTGTTTCCACACTTCTTATTTCCACTACTTCTGGGAAAACTTTCTCTGTTTTGATTATATGTGAATCAAGTACCAGTGTTTTGTCCCAGCCGAGCTCATTATCTAAATGAGACCTGCATGACAGCAAAGATAAAGTTTCTTCTATTTCTAGAATAGAGTATTGGTTTGGGCTCCCCACTTTCCTAGATATAATGGGTTGCCCTACTTTTTTCCCTTCTGGGAAATGATTTCATAATCCTGGAACCAGGCATGGGCTTCATTGAAGCCCATTCTAGCAATGGATTTACTCCAATCTCTTTCTTTTTCTTTGTCCTTCTAGAGATTATTGGGTAAAGACATATCTTCTCTACTCATTTCTCTGATATTACGTGAAGGACATCCCATTGCACACCATTTGGCATGTTCTCCTCCGAGGAATTTACATTTTTCACAGGCCTTCTTTGATTTAGGGCAATTGGTGGCAATATGAGGCCTGTTACAATTGAAGCATTTCAGAGGTCTTCAACCTTCTTGCCCCTTTTGGACTGCATCTACATCCATGACATTAGGGTCTCATATGGAGTGAGAAATATGATCTGCTGTTCCTCTTCAGATAAAGCCTAAGAGTTCTTGGCATTCTCTATATTCCTTGACTTTTAGCATGAAGGTGGCACAGTCTTTATAGTGACCATCTCATAAGAACAGGTACTTGACCATGTCTTGATTCATATTTCTTTCCATGATTTGTAGTATTCAATCTCCATCATATTCTGTCATTGCTATGTAGTTTTCTAACTTAACAAGATATTGAGTGACAGTCATTTTGTCAGTTTGTTTTAGATTCTCAATTTGGCATCTAGCCCACTCTTTTTTATTGGTTAGATGGAAATGAAGTTCGATGAGTTTCTTAAACTCCAGCCAATCTGTGGTATCCCCTTTTAGGATTTTATTCAGATGAGCTCTTGTGAATGCTCCCACATCTCCTTTTGTCATGTGTGAGAGTATGGCTTTAACTCCAATTTCTCCATAGAGTGCACCAAGATTTTTCTGTCTTTATACTTGGGCTTTTGTCCACCATTCTTCAAACTTCCTTCCTCTCATTCCATCATACTCTCCTGGGTCAGCTATGACCTTTGTAATTCTCAAGGATGATTTGGACCCTCCTGTGGCCTTTACTTGTTCTTCCATCTTCTTGAGATCTTCTTTTAATTTTCTATTTTCTTGTAAGACTTGTTCTAGAGCAGCTTCTTGCATGTTTAGATAATCTTTTAGATGAATTCCCAATTGGAATAGATCATTCTTGGAAGATCTGGCTAACACATTCAGCACATGTTCAAGATGTTCGGATAAGGACATTATGATTTAATCAAATGCAGCTATGGTTGCATTATCGTCTTCTTCTGATCTTACTAATCTCAGAATATGCCAATCATTCTCATTATACCAACCTCTGTGGTATCTCCAGTTATCTCTGGAGGCTTTGGTGGGACTAACTATTCCTGCACTTATTCCAAAAGGGTTTTCTTCAGTCTTGTATACATGCACTACTGCAAGTATGGGTGCATTACATTCAATGACTTGTTTGATTATCCAGCAAAGGACTGTGGTTGATACTAGAAAAATTCCTACAAGGGTAGCTAGGATGATTTCGAACTTAGAGATCATCTAACAGTTGGGGCGGGGTTGTTGGATTTCTTCTCCAAAGATCCAACCATCTGAGGTTGCATTGGTGGCAGAAACTACTCCTATAAATGCAGAGTAAGGTGTATGAAGTGTTTTTGACTGATTTCCTACAAAGAGAATTGAAACTTGTGAATCTGTTGCATACTTGGCAATCCATCTAAGGAAGTAGATTGTGATGAGGTAAAAGGTCAGGCCAAAGAATAGAAGAATGACAATTAATTGCATTTAATATTTGTAAGAGCAAGGTGGGATGTTCTGTAATCCTATCCTACTTCCTCTTTCTATTCCCCTTTTTATCTCCTGCTGGTATTGCCTTCTTTGCCTTTTCTTAGGCAGTGACAGTGTAGGGCTTTCTTTATAATTTGACCATCCTTTAGATAGGTGGCATTTGGAGAGATTAAAGGTCTAGCTATAGAAATTTGCCTGAACCATCGAAGCTAAAGCATAAAAGCCCCTCTCTTCTTCTAAGGGCAGCTGATGCAGTGGTAACCAATCTGTGGCATCTATAATGCTCAGTCCTGGGCTGCAGTCATTCAGGTTAGGGGTAGAAGGAAGGAGGAGGTCTGGGGACTCTGACTCTCTCTTAAACTTCGTAGGGGTAGATGGAGTAAAGGGGATGACTATGTCCTCTTCCTTCATGTCAGTGGCTGGTGATGTGCTCTCTTTGCAGCTGTTCTCTGATCTCATGTCTCCATTGATCATATCTCTCATGATCAAGTTCTGATGGGGGAATCCAGGTAAAGAAGCCTCTAATTTATTTAAGAAGGCTATTGCTGGTAAGACAGATCTGTTCCCACTGTTCAGGACCTATATGGCCTGTTTTTGCCCTTCTCTTGGCTCTGCCCATTAGTAACCAATGATGAAGGGACAAAGGGAGTGGTGGAACTAGGGGAAGAACACTAGCACTCATTAGTACCAGTGTCACTGTAGTAGAGGGGGTCACTAGAAAAGGTAAGAGTCTAGTCTAATGAAACAGCTGAACCCCAAAGGTGAACTTGAACTGGCTCTACTACCAACTATCAGCTAAAAAGAAAAGAAAGTACTAACTTGCTATGATTAGTAGAGAGTTTTGAGGGAAGACTTGAGGCTTAGTAGTTGAGTTCAGATGAAGACCAAGAGACTAGACTGGGAATCTACCTAGCATCGTCCTTGGGGTTTATATACTACTCTACTATTTGTACATGTATTGCTAACCCTAATACCTGATTAGGTAGAATGCTATGCCTACACAGTAGGAATGTGACTAAAGTAAGAGTCCATGTTGTAGCTATCCAATAGTGATAAAGGCATACCACAGCCTTTAGGGCTGAGAAGAACAGAAATGAATAACACGTTTGATGCTGTGGGTGGCAGATCAAATGAAAGAGAAGCCACAGCAGTAGTAATAAACTGGGCTGTGCCATAGCCATGCACAGCATGGAAATGAAAAGAATTACTCAGTGATTAAAAAGGCATTGGCTTCATGTGTTAGAAGTCTAGAGGAACACAGTCATAACCGTGGTAAAGAGTAGCCAAATGGAGATAGATCTGATTGGGAAGAAGAGCAAAAGATAAGCACGATCCAATTAGTCATAAAATGATAAGATAAGATTAGGCAAAAAGTATATGCTAAGTCCGTTATGATGAAGAGTCTACCAGAGACTGTATATGAGATGGCAAGGATCATCACAGTTCAAGTGACCAAAGCCCTCATCAACATTATAAACCAACTCCTCTCTATCAGTATAGTTTGTCTTCACTTGAAAAAGTCTGGTATGAAGGCTGTGGTCAAGTTCAAATATCCCATTCTCTCTACTAGACATCACAAGGCTCATTTGAACTTTGCTTATGCTCACAAGGATTGGACTCTGGAGGATTGGAAAAAGGTGATATGGTTAGATGAGACCAAAATCAATTGTTTAGGATTAGATGGGTGCAAATGGATATGGAAAAAGGCAGGTGAGGGGCTTAGTAATAGACTGGTACAAGAAACTCTTAAGTTTGATGGTGGTTCCTTAATGATGTGGGGCTATATGACTTGGGAGGGGGTGGGACTTGCCATTAAGATTAATGGTAGAATGGATGGGGACCTTTACCTTCAGATTTTGAAGGATGAACTTCAGCAAACTCTGAAGTATTATGGTTTCAATTCTCCTAACATTATTTTTTAGTAGAACAATGACCTCAAGCATACCTTTAAAAGGGTCAAGGAGTGGTTAGAGAAGTAGGAATTTAGAACTATGGTCTGGCCTGTATAGTCTCCTGATCTAAACCTTATTGAGCACCTCTAGGAGTATCTCAAAAGAAGGCTTGCAGAGTATAAAAACCCTTCTAGTGGAATTAATAAGTTGTGGGAAAGGATTGAAGAGGAATGAAAGGGAATACCAGTTAAGGAGTGTCAAAAACTAATTGAAAGCATGGCTAAAAGGATTCAAGCAGTGCTTAAAGCAAAAGGAGGCTATATTACACTGAGCAACAAAACTAATTCAATGTTTGTACCATCTTGATTGATGAGTAAATATCTAGGAAACCATTGATGCTAGACTTATAAACCTAGGTATCATTAGAAAGTCCTAATCAAGGGCTTTCCAAAAATATATACATTGCTTAGGTAATTTCTATTTTAATCTTGCCACATGTGGTCAAAACAAGTTCTTTTTTAATTGTACACAATGATTTTCTATCTACTCTACATTTCTGGCTTATACTCACTTCCTAACTTCTTATTTGCAAACTCCCTTCTTATTACCTCCTTCTCCTTTACCCCTAACTTCACCAACTCCACCACTGTTATATCCCAGACTTCAACTCTGGTGAGTGCAATGCAACTCTAGTGTGATCTCCTCAGAAAGGTATTTCTTACCTTTAAACTTCATTCATATAGTTCTTCTTGTTTTTCTTATCTTATATCTTCTTTAGTATTAGTTCTGCAGTCTCTATTTTCTATTACTTAGAGTTTATTATGGAGCATAGCTCTAGTGACTGCTAACACCAGTCACAGCTCCAGACTTTGTTTTACTGAACTCCATCCTATACATTCCATTCTAGTGGCATTTCTCTATAGTATGTATATTCTATACAATTCTGCTATATTCTCATCAGTATAAATATTAACTAAGTTTTCTCCACTTTCTCCAGTCTCCTTACCTCTGTTCTCCACCCTTACCTCTGTCTCAATGAGAACTGAACTAGAGTAAGAGCATAACACATACATTCTGCACTAAGTTCTTACACTCCTAAGTCCATCCAGTTACTACCTCCATTTGAACTTCAGTCCACCTTTATACTAATCTCTGTATTTCTGCCCCACTAGCTTAGACTTATTCAGAGTAACATCTTGAAAGAACTAGACTTGATAGTATATTTATACTCACACCTTGTTCTAGTCTCCAACACCTCATGTCTTGCACCCACACTTACACTGCTCCAGAACTATGGCTATTTTCAGTAGTTTCTGAAGTATTTCTGGTAAATACATTGGCTTCACTGTTTGTGGCCATGTCTTCTTAATTTCTGGCATTTTTAGATGTAACTTCCATTTAATGGCACTACCCTCAGAACAATCTCCACCCTTTCCTCATTTTTAAGAGTTGGCTAGTGACCAGTCTTGCTCCTGGTTGTTAATTTGTTTAGTGTCTAAAATAGATGGCTCATAAGGACCTCCTAGTGGTGCTGGCAGCCCTCCATCCCCAGATCCTGGTGATGGTGGTGATGACAGTGATAGTAGTGATGATCCAGATGATAATCTGCCTAACAACAACCCTAATCACTCTAATGATAATCTGGCCTCTAAATCTAAAAATAATAACTTTAATCATATACTGCTAGTCTATGAACCATTTGCATAGCTTGCTAACATGATCCAGGATATGACTAGAGCAGCCCTCAGGCATAACAGTAACTCTGATACCCTAAAAGCAAAGGTTTAAGAGCTAGATCCATTTAATGGAACAGACTCTAAGAAGCTCCAGCCTTTTGTTGTTCAGTGCAAACTAAACTTCCAAGCAAACCCAAAAACCTATTGCACTAATAGAATTAAGGTAACATTTGTACAATCATATCTTAAAAACATAGCCCTAGACTATTTTAAACCAGACTTACTTGGAACTAAACCCCTACATCTCCAACTAAAGTGGATGAACAGCTGACAGGCATTCTTATATGAACTGCAGTTCAACTTTAGACCTCATGATCCTATTACTAACACAGAAGCTCAACTCAAGTGACTGCAAATGAAAGACTCACAGCACATCACCAGATATATTATTGAGTGGAACCACCTGATGAGCCAGATTCAGAATTTATATAGGACTTCTGAACCAGATCAAGGACAAGGTCTCTTCTTCTAACAAGCCTGGCACTCTTGCTGAACTCCACAAGATGATCCAAAGAATAGGCCATTGGTATTGGAAGCAAAAAAAGGAAATCTCCTAAGCAATCAAACCAAGTGGCTTGAACTCTGAAGGCCACTCCAACAACATATCTACCAACTCAACATCCTCAAACAATAACTCAAGCATCTTTAACAAGCCCAAGGATGAATTCAAGTCCAAGGGATCCAACTCCTCACCATCTAGATCCTTCAAAGGTGGTAAAAACTTATCCAAAAATAAAGATGCTAATAATATTAACAGCATCTCTGCCAAGTTGGGCAAGGATGGCAAGCTTCTCCCCAAGGAGTGCCAATACTGCCTTCACCAAGATCTCTGCCTGTTCTACAGGCAATTTAGGCACACTACCAAGGAGTGTCTAAAATCTAGCTCTAGAGCTTCAAAGGCTCATGTTGCTGCAACTACTCTAGTAGAAGCCTTGATGAGCTCTGCTTCTTTAGAGGTGAAAAAATAAAGTGCAGCTCCCATAGAACTGTACAGTTTAGAAGTTATGTTATTCCTAATCATGCACCTTAGAAACTCCATCTTAACACATCCACTCTTTCTAATCCTAATTCCCTTAAACCTATAGTATTTATTCTAACTCTTAATCTGTCCTCTGTTTTATGTCTACTCAACTCTAGTTCTACCCACTACTTCATAGACTTCACATTTGTTAAAATCCACAAAATCTCTACAAACTCCATTTCCCTGCTTTCTCTCCATCTTTTTGATGGCTCCTCTATCTCCAACATCAACTTTACTATAGACCTTCCAATTCTCTTTCCATCGGGCAAAACCACCTTCAACATGTTCTATGTAACCTTGCTAAATCCCTCTTGTACAATAGTATTAGAGCATAGCTGGCTCATTCACTATAATCTATTGATTGATTGAGTACTGGGCAGCATTACATTTCAGACTTCCATAGATGGGGTGCCAACCCTAACATCAGCCTCCAAGTCTTCTGAGTTAAACTCTGTTCCTCTATCTTCATTATCCAACAATTACTCAGCTCATTCTCTAAAAACTACATTATCAGATTTGCCTAGAGCCCCTGGGCTTATATGCCCAGTGATCTCCTTTGTCAATGTAGCTGCATTCAATTGTGCCTGCAAGTTGGAGAACTTTATTCCCTTTGTTCTTTCCCTTTGAAATATCAACTCCACTAAAGCTTGCTCAGTTATAGTCTTCAACACTTCAGAGATATCTCTAGACTTGTCTGGAGTTTTCTCAAAGTACTACAACTTTGCAGATGTCTTTAGCAAAAAGAAGACAGATATACTTTCCAAGCACCATCCATTTAATTTGAAAATTGATTTTAAGGAAGGTGCTAAACCTCTGATTGATTGGCTCTACTCTCTCTCCCTTATAGAACAGAAGGCTCTTAAGAACTTCTTGAATGAACATTTCTACATTAGTTTTATCTGACAATCTACATCTCCACACACCATACTAATGCTCTTCATCCACAAGAAGAATGGCTTTCTCTGCTTCTGTGTTGATTTCCAAGATCTAAACAAGATCACAAAGAAGAACCATTATTTACTGCCCCATATCTTCAATCTCCTAGAAGCCCCTAGTAGTGCCAAGATATTCACCAAGCTTAATCTCCAGCATGCACATCATCTAGTCCACATCACCACTAGAGATGAGTAAAAGACCTTCTTTCACATTCACTATGGCTCCTATGAATGGTTGGTAATGCCCTTTGGTCTCATTAATGCTTTAGCCACCTTTTAGCACTTTGTCAACTCCATATTCACTAATATGCTGGACATCTCCATTATAATCTATCTTAACAACATTCTTATTTTATTTACTTTCAAGACATTGCCTCACACTGCAAGAATGTTTGGGAAGTCCTCCAGCATCTTCATGCTAATAGCCTATACCTAAAGCTGAAAAAGTGCAAGTTCCACTCAGAGTCTGTTAAGTATTTTAAATATATCCTCTCTCCTTTTAAACTCACTATGGTTCTAGACAAGGTCAAAGCAATTCAGAATTGGCTGGAGCCTTGTAAGGTTAAGGACATTCAGTCCTTTTTTGGCTTCACCAACTTCTACCATTGTTTCATTCAAAATTATTCAGACATTATAATCCTGCTCACATAACTCACTTGCAAGGAAGTTTTCTAAAACTTCTTAGATGACTATTGCAAGTCCTTCATCAGCTAAAGGAAGCCTTTATCTCCACTCCAGTGTTAATCCACTAGACTCTGGACACCCCTATTACCATCAAAACTAATGCCTTCAATTATGCCATTGCTGATATTCTATCTATCACTAGCTATAACTCTAAACTCCATTCTATTTCTACACCCTTATAGGGCTGAAGTTGAACTATGATATACATGACAAGGAGTTATTGGTAATTTTTAAGGTATTTAGGAATTGGCATCACTTCCTTGAAGGCTCTAAAACTCCAATTAATGTTATTACCAATCACAAAAATTTAAAATATTTCTTTATTACTAAGCTCCTGATGTACCACCAGGCCTGCTGGTTCAAATACCTCTGCCAATTTAATATGGCAGTCTGTTACCAGCCTGATAAGCTCAGAGCTAAACCCAATGTGCTAACTAGATGTTGGAACATCTACTCAAAAGAGGGGGATAAAGACTATGCTTATGTCAATCCCAACAATTTCTGGCCCATATTCATCCATGAACAGCTTGCTGCATCTCTCCATGCAACTTACCTAGCTACTCAAATACTCCAGATCTTACTCCTAGTTGACATTGAGCAACTCCACTTTAATATTCTCTCCTTTCTTTCCAATGATCCAGTTGTATCCCATATCCTCTTCTCTGAGTTTATTGACAACCCTTGCTGGACAGTTAACTCTGAAGGATTCTTATTCTGGAACAATTGCATCTATATTCCCAAAGCTAAAGATCTTCAACTTCAGATTCTCTATTACTTCCATGATTACCCTGCTGCAGGTCATTTCAGCCAAAACTGCATCTTGGAACTCATTTGCCATAAGTATATCTGGCTGGGCATCTGCACCTTTATTAAGGACTATGTTAGTTCTTGTACATCCTACATCCATGCTAAGGTTTTAAGACACTAGCCTTATAGACTCCTCAAGCAGCTACCAATTCTAAAGAAACCATAGAACTCCATCTCCATGGATTTCATTGAACAGCTTCCCTCTTCAGATGGTTATATAGCAATTTTAGTGGTTGTTAATCAGTTGTCTAAACAATCAATCTTTATTCCAACTTATGATACCATCACCTCCACTGACCTAGCTAAATTGTTTCTGATCAATGTGTTCAGTAAGCATAGAGTTTCTACCCATATCACCTCTAACTGAGGCTCTGAGTTTATATTATACTTCTTTTAGTCTCTAGATAAAACTCTTGATATGTGTTTTTATTTCATTTCTGGATATCATTCAGAGAAGGATGGTTAAACTGAACATGCTAATCAAACCCTTTGTTACACAAGTAGCCTGAGTCTGCTACCAGGGACAAGGGGTACAAGGGTGGACTTGGTGCTTAGGAACTCAAAGGTGGCTTGGGACTGGGGGGGACATGGTGCAGAGAGTGCAGTGGACTCAAGGTTATGTATAATTATATAGACCAAGAATAGAGACTACAATACAGGGTGCAGCATAAGTACTACAATGGAATTGTGTGGAACATGATGGAAAACAGGGATATTATGCCATTGTGAGAGAAATGACTGCAGAGAGATAAGTGTCCCAAGATAGTGGTAACAAGATTAAGAAGATGAAGAGATAAGAGCTGTGGAATGAGAGGACACTACCAAAAGGAAATAATGTTCATAGTAAGATATGAAGTAGGGTGGAGTGAACTAGGGAATGGTGATGAGAAGAAGAAAGATATGGCGAAAGGCATAGTAAAACATAACACCCTTGAGCAATACCTTTGAATCTACTATAACTATTAGTAGGACAATTGGTCAAAACGTCTTTCTCTTGCTAAATTTGTATATAACAATGCTTCAAGTGCTACTACTAGAGTATCTCTATTCTTTGCTAATAAGGGCTATCACCCAAATCTGTCTATCCACTCTGGTTATGACTTCATCTTGTCCACAGCCAAAGCTTATGTTGCAGACTTGGATCAACTCCATGATTTCCTCTGGTCAAAGATGGCTAAAGCTCAGAAGCATTATTAGGGACCCACTAACACTAAACAAAGTCTAGCCCTGGACTTCAAGATTAGTAACCAAGTGTATGTAAAGGCCAAGTACTTTTAGTCTACACAACCATAAAAAAAAAAACTATTTGAAAAGAATCTAGGCCCATTTTCAATTATTACTAAGCCTAGTTCTCATTCATTTACCTTACATTTATCTGACACTATGCATTCTATACATTTGGTTTTTCACATCTCTCAATTAGAAGTTGCTACTCTAAATATTATACCAAATTATGTCCAACCACTGCTGCCTCTGGTTAAGGTCAACAGTGAGCTGAAGTACAAGATCACAGAGATTTTGAACTCCAAGATCAATTGGAGAAGGCATCACTACCAACTCCTATATCTGGTTTGATGGTTGGGCTACAAGGGAACTAATAATAAAACCTTCTGGCTACTTGCTATGGAGCTGGGGAATGTAAAGGACCTTGTTTTAGACTTCCATGAGAAGTACCTGGACAAGCCCAGACCACTATCCATTTAATGTTGTACAACTCTAAGATTCCCTTTCTTTCCTTTTTCTTTTATTCCTTTTCTTTCTTTTTATTTTTTCTTCTGTTTCAACTTCACTCTGTTTCTCTGATTCAACTCCATTACTATTTATACATAGTGAGCTTCAAAACCATTACAATAACTAACTAAAATACAGTGTGCACAGTGCACTGCAATCACCTATGGGAATTTTACTTATATTATGTGGGAAAGAATAAAATACATACACTCAGCTATAAAATTGGTCTCTGAGTTATGTGATTTCATTCACATGTGGCTAAGATATATCTAGTTTAAAACAGCAACACCATTGCAATAGTTTTGCACCTTATTATATCAGATTGGTATTTGGATATATTAGTACTTGGTATAGCCTTCCTTTGCCTTGATTACTTCCTCAATTCTTCTAGCCATGCTTTCAATCAACTTCTAACACTCCTCAACTAATATCCCTTCCTACTCCACCTGAATTCTCTTCTATAACTCCAAGATTCCATTAGAAGAGTTTTTATACTCTGCAAGTCTCCTTTTCAAATAGCACCAGAGATGCTCAATAGGGTTGAGGTCAGGAGACTGTGCAGGCCATTTCATGGTATCAAAATCCTACTCCTCTAGCCACTCCTTTACCTTCCTACTGGTATGCTTGGGGTCATTGTCCTGCTAAAAGATGACATCAGGTGGATTAAAACCATAATGCTGTAGGGTATTTAGCAGTTCATCCTTCAAAATCTAAAGGTAAAGGTCTCCATCCATCCTACCATTAATCTTAGCAGCATAGCCAACTCCCTGCCAAGTCATACACCCCTATAATATCAAAGAACCTCCTTCAAACTTAACAGTGCCTTGCACTATTCTATTACTAAGGCCCTCACCTGCCTTTTTCCACATCCACTGACATCCATCTGATTCTAGGCAATTGATTTTAGTCTTATCAGACCATATTACCTTCTTCTAATCCTCCATAGTTCAATCCTTGTGAGCATAGACAAAGTTCAAACAAGCTTTGCAATGTCTAGCTGCAAAAAGAAAGCATTTTGACTTCACCACAGCCTTCATACCAGTCTTCTTCAAGTGTCTATGCACTGTAGTGGCAGAGAGAGGCTGATTGACAATATTGCTGAGGGTTTTGGCCACTTAAACAGCATTGTCTGCCTATCCAGTGAAAATAAGACAAATGGCATAACAGATGTTGGCAAAGAAAAGCTTTAATGGATGACCTTCAGTAGACTTCTGGATCTCAGAATGCTCCTTAAAGCAAAGTCTAGAGATGGTGGATATATTGAGACCAGTGGCAGCAGCTATAGAGTGGGCAGATTGGCCAGCATCAAGCATAGAAAGGACATTAGCCTTTTGAATAGAAGAGATGGTTCTCATAATGAATATAGTTGGAAATAAAGATGTGTGTGAGCTATTTTAAACTCAGAGATGGTATTTCAATGTGTACCTTTGTTTGTACACCCAAACACCACCAAATATAGCTTCATTTCAATCATATTGCATATTTTTATTGAAAGGTACAAAACTGTTGTAATGGTGTTGCTGTTTTAAACTGGACATATCACAGCTGCATGTGAATGAAATCACATGACCCAGGGACCAATTTTATAGCTGAGAGTATGTACTTTATTCTTTCCCACATAATCTAAGCAAAATTCCCATAGGTGATTGCAGTGCACTGTGCACACTGTATTTTAGTTAGTTATTGCAACAGTTTTAAAGCTTACTGTACATCTCCTTTAGTATTAGTTCCACAGTCTCTATTCTCTATTACTTAGAGTTCATTATGGAGTATAGCTCCAGTGATTGCTAACACTGGCCACAGCTCCAGACTTCATTTTACTAAACTCCATCCTATATATTCCATCCTAGTGGCATTTCTTCATAGTATATATATTCTGTACAGTTCTACTGTATTTTCTTTAGTATGAATATCAACTAAGTTTCCTCCACTTCCTCCAGTCTCCTTACCTCTGTTCTCTGCCCTTATCTCTGTCTCAACAAGGACCAGACTAGAGCAAAAGCACAACATATATAGTGACTCCCAAAACTGTTCCAATAACTAACCTTAACATAGGGCACAGAGCATTCTGCAATCACATGTGGGAATTTCACTTAGCTTTGGTGGGACCAAATAAAGTACAAACTCTTGGCTACAAAATAATCCTTGAATCATATAATTTGACCCATGAATTGTTGAGATATGTCCATTTTAAAACAACAATATCATTGAAACAGTTTTGAAACTTTGGTAAATGTTAAGGTATTTGGTATGTATCAGTACTTGGTATACCCTCCTCTGGCCTTGAGCACTACCTGAATCCTTTTAGGCATACTCTCAATCAACTTCTAATACTCCTCTACTAGTATCTTCTCCCATACCATCTGAATTCTCTTCCACAACTGAAGAATTCCATTAGAAGGTTCTTTATACTCTGCTAGCCTTCTTTTGAGGTAACCCCAGAGATGCTCAATGGAGTTTAAGTCAGGAGACTGTGCAGGCCATACCATAGTTTTAAAATCCTACTCTTCTAGCCACTCCTTTATCTTTTTGCAAGTATGCTTGTGGTTATTGTTCTACTGAAAGATGATGTTAGGAGGATTGAGATCATAATACTAAAGAGTATTTAGCAATTCATCCTTCAAAATTTGAAGGTAAAGATCTCCATTTATCCTACCATTAATCTTAGCAGCATGGCCAACTCTATCCCAAGTTATACACCTCCATACCATCACAGAACCTCCTTCAAACATAACTGTTCCTTATACCAGCCTATCACTAAGGCCTTCACCTGGCTTTTTCCACACCCATTTGTGCCCATCTGATCTCAATTTGTTAATTTTGGTCTCATCTAACCATATTACCCTTTTTCAATCCTCTATAGTCCAATGTTAATGAGCAGTAGCAAAGTTCAAATGGGCCTTGCAATGCTTCTTAGAAAGAAAAGAATGTTTGGCCTTGACTACAGCTTTCATCCTAGATTTTTTCAAATAACAATAAATGGTATTAGGATGAAGAGGCTTGTCAATGATGGTGGAGAGGGCTTTGGTTACCTGGACAGCATTCTCTGCCTTATGAGTAGTGATAAAATGATTAGCATGATGAATATTGGCAGGAGAAAGCTTAAAAGGACAACCTTCAACAGACTTTTGAAGGTCAAAACACTTCTTAGAGTGAAGCCTAGATATGGTAGCAATGCCCACACCAGTGCTGGATGCAATAGAGTGAACAGAATAACCAGCATCCAGCTAGGCAAGAATGGTTCTCTTTGAGAAGCAAAGAGAGATTGCATAATAATAGAAGTAGAAAGTTAAGAAATGTGGGAATAATTTTCAACTTAGACATGACCAAGATATATATATCTTTGTTTATAGGACCAAACAATGGCAAATAACATCAATATGGCATGTATTTTATATTGAATATTAAAAGTTCCAAAACTGTTCTAATGGTATTGTTGTTTTAAAATGGTCATATCTTAGCAACCCCTAGGTCAAATTATATGATCCAAGGGTCAGTTTGTAGCCAAGAGTTTGTACTTTATTTGATCCTACCAAAGCTAAGTGAAATTCCCACATGTGATTGCAGGGTGCTTCATGCCCTGTGTTAGAGTTAGTTATTGAAACAGTTTGGGAAGTCACTGTATGTCCTATGCTAAGTTCTCACACTCCTAAGTTCATCCAATTACTACCTCTATCTGGATTTTGATCCACCTCTGTACTAACATCTATACCTCTGTCCTACTAGCTCAGACTTATTCAGAGTAACATCCTAGAGAGACCAGACTTGACAACCACCACCTCTTCTTCTGCTCTGCTCTTTACCTTTATGTTTGTGTCCATATCTAACTCATACACCTTCTCCACCTTTAGCTATGCCAGCTCCTTTAGTGCCTGCATTTAGGGGATCTACCACCTTGTCTATATCCTAACTGCCTCTTTGAGCCCTTTGATTGACTCTAAAATGCTCTAGAGGGCCTTTACCCACTCTAGAGCTGAATCTTCTGAGTCACTAGATCTAGCTACTATACTACTACCCTCTGTCCTCACCCTCTTCACTAGACCTAGCTACTATACTACTATCTTCTGTCCTCATTCTTTTCACCAGCCTTTTCACCTCCACAATGGCCCACTTCCTCTATCACTCCAGCTTCTCCTCTTTAGACTACTTACACTTGGCCTTTGCCTTATGGCACTCTATGCACAAAGTTGACTTGCTAGGCCTAAGCTGACACTTGAGTCCATGTTTGTCACATCTCTGGTATGCAGAAGGTCCACTTCATGCCCATGCCTTTCCCTTGCTCTGGCTCTGCTAGGTAGTCACCTCTACTATCTATGGTAGGTTAGTCCTGGTCAACTTTAATGAGAGCAGCACTTACTCTTTGTTTTGCAGCCTCTTTTGCTGCCTTTTACATCTGCTCCACCCTTCATACTTTTGCTGCTATTACCTTCACCCTCTTCCTCATCTTCTTTTCAGCCTTTCTCTATGTCTCCTCTTCCTTCCTTGCCTTTGCCCTTTGTCCTTGCTCTGCTGTCTTTATATTTTATAATGCATTATCATTGTTTTTGCATTTTGTAAGATAAGCATTGTCCCACTTCTTAATATTGGCACACTGCTGTTGGATTCTGGACATGATGTTGGTTTGAAGTTAAGGTGCAACCTTGGGCTAACTGGACTTATATATTGAAGAACAATGAAATTCAGACTCCACTACTCTGTATTGTTTACTGGCTAAAAGCCCTCAGAGGTTTAGGCCTAAGAGGGGGATACTGTTATATACTGCTCCAACTCTAATACTCCAGTACACTCTAGTATAATCTCTGATATAATCTCCAGTATAATCTTCTAAATATCCTTTATCTCATTTCTTATATTCTTGATTCATATAATCTCTTTTTAGTTAGTCTCATTCATAGTTTTCCTGAGCAGGTGTTCTACTTAGTATGACAGCTCTAACATCTGTCTCTAGTCCATCCTAGACCTATTTTAGACATATCTCCAATTTGTCTTTAACTTTAATATATCATTACTCATCTGTTTCACCTTTGACAATCTAATACATTCTATTACTAATTCACCCAGACTTCATAGTATAAATACAGTACTCCAACTTGTATATACATTAGTTTAAATATCAAATTAGTCTCCTCCTTACACCTCTGATCCTGAGCCCTATGCTTATCTGACCTCTAACTTTAAGAATAACAAGTACAAGGGCATGATACATAAATTCTGCATCAAATGTCCTTGCTCCCTCTGTTCTGCCCATCCTTTTCTCAACCTCCCATCATAACTCTATTTTAGACACCATTAGACTTGTCTGGAGGACCCAGACTTAACAATCTTCCTCTTTTGTTTCAATAGTAGAGATGCCTGCTAATCTATTAATAAAGGCATTATCTTAAGTTAAGACAGAGCACTTTTGTAAGATGCTAGAACTTAATAAAGTTAGTTAATTGAGAGAGATACATAATTAGGGGGGAGTGTTAGTATTATTGATTGTGGAATTACCATATAGTGTTAGAGTTATTGATTACACATTTTCTATTTTTTAAGATATAAGTAGTTCTCAATTTGATTATAATTAATTGTATTTGTATATATTGTTACCATGCTCTGTACAAGCCTTAAAGTTTACTGTTTGTGCTTTCTAGTTTCTAACAGTGATATTCCAGTACTATTGAAAAGTCCCAGGTTCAAATTCTGATCTAGCCAGATTTTCCCTTTGAATTTTTCCAGTCAACAGTCATATCTTGATGACATAACTGTTGACTGGAAAAATTCAAAGGGAAAATCTGGCTAGATTAGAATTTGAACCTGGGACTTTCCAATGGTACTGGGATTGCCTTAATCACTAGGCTACCTAACCTTGTTACTGTCTCAAATGCATGACTTAGAATCCAACACACCTCCATAAGCCACACATTAGAGGTATAGGACCAGACTTTCCATATTTTTTCAATATAGCATCAGAGACTAAGCTAATATAGGGCTTATAATCTATTAATAGCTGAAATCCACTTAGCTAAAGTTCACTGTCAGAAACTGAAAAGCACAAATAGTGAACTCCAAGGCTTGTACAAAGCATGCTAATAACATATACAAATATAAATAATCAACCATATTCAGATTGAGCACTGCTTATATCTTAAAAGGTAGAAAATATGTAATCAATAACTCTAACAATAATAATCAAATAACATGATCAATATAGTGTTAGAATGCCAAGAGTAAGTACTTTCTTTTATACTGCAATTGTTTTGTCTTGTTTGTTCTTGATCTCTAGCAATTGATTAATTTGTTCAAAATGACTAAACATTAGAACACTTTTTTAAGCCACTGTAGAAGAAGAGAGAATCCAAGATGGAGAGAATAGAAGACATTAACCATTAGAAAGGGTAAGCATTACTTATTTAAACATTATTCTATTATTCATTAATTAGTAGATAACAGGAGAATTTCATAGCTTTTAATGAATGCTATTTCTTGGTCCTGGTTACTTGTATAAGTTACATAAATCTAAGATATATAATAGACATGTATCCTATTCAACTAACCTATTGTTACTATAAAACCCATTTCTTTCTTTATAAAAGCCAATATTCTCTTCCTTACTAAATCTAACCTTTCTATTTGTTAGATTTTCTCTCAAACTGTCCTAGAAAAGTCTATTATAGCTAGGGTCATCAGAAAATGCCTTTTAAAGAAGGAAAACATCAAGCTAGAATGTTCTTTCAAGCTTTCCCTTACTAATAGAAGAAGAATTGTCTAGTATTATCACTGAAAAGGCTAAAAATGCTGTTTAAGCTATCCATTTCATTAATTCTATTCTCTCCTACTCTATCTCTTTTCAGACTATGTATAATGTGCTCAAGTCTGCTTTCTTAAAGGCTATAGTTAAAAAGAAGTCTTTTTTGGTTGTCAAGTATAGTGGCTCAAAAAAGTGTCCCAATGTTGGGCCATTTTGGACAAATGGGTCAATTGCCAAAGATATGGGACAAACAAGATCAAACACTTGCAGGGTCAAAGATAGTACTTGCTCTTGACATTCTAACACCACTTAGATCATGTCATTTGGTTGTCATGGCACCAAGATATAGCCATTTTAAAATAACATGTTATTGAGACATTTATTTGAGCATTATTTTAGATTGAGACTTTTAGTATTTAGTGGGCCCTCCTTTGGCCCTTATCACTGCCTCTAATCTTCTAGGCATACTTTCAATCAATCTTTCACACTTCTCAACCTCAATCTTGCCCCACTCCACCACAATTCTCTTTCAAAGTTCCCATACTCCATTTGATGGTCTTATATAGCTGTTGAGCTTTTTTTTCAAGATTTGCCAGAGATGCTCAATAGGACTAAGGTCTGGAGACTGAGCTGGCCAATCCAGAAGCTTGATCCTATGGGAGTCAAGCCAACCCTGAGCTCTTTTTGAGGAGTGCTTGGGGTCATTATCCTATTAAAAGATTATGCTCTCCTTAGAAATTTCAGAACTCTCCATACTGGAAAGCAGATTGTCCTCTAAAATGGTGACATATTGCTTAGCATTTATTTTACCCTCTACCTCTGCCAGATTCCCCACACCATTCCAACCCATGCATCCCCAAACCATCAAGGAACCTTCTCCAAACTTCACTGTTCCTTGAACCTCCTTATCCTGCAAAGGCCCACCTGTCACTTTTCACACATACTTCCTCCCATCTGATCCAATCCTATTGATCTTTGTCTCATCTGACCAAATGACCCTAGTCCAGTCCTTCACAGTTTAGTTTTGATACTTGAGAGCAAAAGTAAGCCCTTGTTTTCTATACTTGAGTAACAAGTAAGGCTTCTTTTTTTTAACCACAGCCTTGAGAGAAGCAGACTTGAGCACATTGCAAATAGTCTGAGTGAAGATGGGGGAGGGCAGGGCAGAATTGATGAGATGGGTAGCCTGGACAGCATTTTCAGCCTTCCCAGTGGTAATACTAGAAACAATTCTTCTTCTATTAATAGAGAAAAGCTTAGAAGAACACTCTAGCTTGATGTTTTCCTTATCTGGAAGGAATTCCTTAATGACCCTGGCCACAGTAGACTTTCCTAGGCCAGTCTGAGAGGAAATATTATGAATAGAGAGGCCAGATTCAGTGAGGGAGAGAATATTGGCTTTAGTAGAGGTAGAAATGAATTTCATGGTGATAATGAAGTAGCTAAATAGCACATCATCTTTATATACTACATATTTACATAAGTAAGCAGGGTCAAGGCATAGCATCCATCAGAAGCTGTTAAAGTCTTATGTTATTTACTAAATTATAAATAACAGCATGATGCTCAAATAAGTGTCTCAATGACATGTCATTTTAAAATGGCTATATCTCAGTGCCATAACAACCAAATGACATGATCTAAGTGGTGTTAGAATGCCAAGAGCAAGTACTATCTTTAACCCTGCAAGTGTTTGATCTTATTTGTTCCATATCTTTAGCAATTGACCCATTTATTCAAAATGGCCCAATATTGGAACACTTTTTTGAGCCACTGTATACAAAATAGAGGCTAGCTCTTGCTCTTAAGTACCAAAACTAGATTATAAAGAACTAAACTAGAATTATTTTAACATTTTTAAAATGCTTGTGGAAAAGAAAAAAAAACTACTTGGAGTTTATTGTAAGGGTCTAGGGTACTGATGGGTGGGTCTGGTAAAAGCCAGATATTGCCTTCTTAGCATTGATAAGGTTAGAGCACAGCTTTCAAATTCTGTCAGTTTTGTTGTATTCTTTCTAATATATCAGATATTCCAGTCAGCACTACTAATATCTGCTATCCATAATGTAGCCAACTTTCTATTCATTATCCCTGTTCTTAGTAATCTTAACAGGACCAGGCCAGTTAAATTAGCTGGCCTTCAAGATGTTCCTTGTAAGGTTTGATTTGAGAGATGTTCACTACTGGACGAATTCTTATAGAATAAAGAAGCTTTAGTTCAACTGCATTAATTTCATAATTGTATATGGTTCAAGCCATCTTTTAGAGAGCTTCTTCAATGCACACATCAATTTCAGGTTTTTTATAAATAATTAGACTTGCTGACCCATGGTATAATCAGGGAAAGTGCTGTAAGATTGATTTGCATATTTCTTTTGATGTGCTTGCACACCCTTCATGTTTTGCTTTACTTGATTAAAAGTGATAGCTATGTCATCTGCAAATCTCACTATAATGGGGACTTTGTCAGTCTTAGAAGGTTCAATTTCTATGTATGGACTATATGATCATATGATCTCAAAAGGGGTTTTCTATTAACAGCTGGAATACACTCAGCTGGAGTTCACTGTTAGAAACTGTTATATTGAGATGAAACTAAGTATACATTACCTGGAGTTCACTATTAGAAACTGGGGATCACAAACAGTGAACTCCAAGGCTTGTATAGAGCATGGTAACAACATCTACAAACATAAACAATCAACCATATTCAGGTTGAACACTGCTTATACTCTAAATGGTAAAAATGCATAATCAATAACTATAACACTATGTATCCAGTCATTGTGCAATCAATAACTGTAACATTTTCTTCATTAAAGTATGTTGTTTTGAATTAATTGAAAACTAGGCCAAGGCAAGCCAATCAACCCATTTATCTTGCTTTTTAGAACAAAAGATTCTCAAAAACTTCTGAACTTCTTTATTGACAATCTTAGACTAACCATCTATTTGAGGATGGAA
>JBBPUB010000016.1:0-28407 GCA_038094415.1 Xerocomus alliaceus | reverse complement strand
CAAGATATAGCCATTTTAAAATGACATGTCATTGGGACACCTATTTGAGGATGGAATGCTGTGCTGAGCTTGGTTTCAATAGATAAGACTTTATTAATTTTGGTCATTACTTGTACAGCAAACTGCAGACCTTGATTGAAGATGATAAAAGATGAAAGACTATAGTGCTTTCAGACATTGTTCAAAAATAAACATGCCATATCCAGAACACTGCACTGCTTGATGTATAGAATAAGTTCTACCTTCTTGGAGAATTAATTGGTGACTGTAAGAATAGCATTGAAAATATAGGATTTAGGAAGGTCTATGATAAAATTGACAGATATGTGACTCCAAGGTGTGTCCAGGGTAGTGAGTGGTACTAAAAGACCACTCAGGGGTTTATTGGTTCCTTTGAACTGTTGGCACTTGTTACAATGGCTCACATAATTTTTGATAAACATAGTGACTCCTGGCCACCAATAGAATCTAGAGATCAACTTTAATGTCTTTTTATAACTGGCATGGTCAACCATCAGGAAATTGTGAAATAGTCTAAGGATGTCCATCTTAATCAAGACAGAGTCTGGAATGTATATTTGACTCTGCAGATCATGCAGTAGGCCATCTTCTTCAATCAAAAAGTGTTTTCTGCCAAAATATATGGTATCTCCTTTCATAAGCTTACAAAGCTTGTTGAATATAGATTTATTAAGTTATTTGCCTTTATTAGAGATAAAAAGTGGAGTATCTAGCTCTATACTTTCAATCTGCTCTGGTAGGATCATTAGGACTTCTTTGTTGTTGTTTTCTATACCAATAGCATGTTTTTCATTTAGAAAGCACATTGGTCTTGCCCATGGTAGCTCTAGGCTTATGTATCCATTTTAGATTAAATCTAGATAAATATTACACCCATTAGGCCTATCAGCAATTAAAATC
The DNA here is from genome assembly GCA_038094415.1 of Xerocomus alliaceus. NCBI lineage: Eukaryota > Fungi > Basidiomycota > Agaricomycetes > Boletales > Boletaceae > Xerocomus > Xerocomus alliaceus. The sequence goes on along the minus strand of JBBPUB010000016.1, from coordinate 27,486 downwards.
TTGTTTTGTCTGATACCACTGGAGATTCTGGTGATTATTCCAGACTTCCACAGGAAATCTAGCTTCTTTAAGATAATGTCTTCATTCCTTCAGTGCACATATGAATGAGAGCATCTCCCTGTCCAAGATGAAATAATTCTGTTCTGCTGGTTGCATACTATGAGAAGTGTATATGACAGAGTGCCACTTATCTTCTTTTTTAATGAAGAGCACTGCTTCCATGACATAATCCAAAACAATGACTTCTAAACAGAATTCACAATCTATATCTGGATATGCTAAAATAGGGGCAGATATGAAAGCATTTTTAAGTGTTTCAAATGCTTCTTGCTGAGCTAAGCCCCATTCAAATGAGACTTCTTTTTTTAAAAGATTATTAAATGGTCTAGCCACTTATGAAAAATTAAAGATAAAGCATCAGTAGAAGTTGGCTAATCTCAAAAAGCTTCTAACTCCTTTAATGTTATATGGAATAAGCCATTGGGTTACAGCCTCTATCTTCTTTGAATTTATGGAAATACTATTCCTTCTCACAATTATACCCAAAAGATCTACTTTTGTAACATAAAAGCAGCATTTGAATGCTTTCATAAAGAGGTCATTCTTCTTTAGTTAATGGAGTACTTTTAGCACAATTTGATTGTATTCAGCTTGATCATCTGTTTTTATAAATATTAATAGATCATCTATATAGACTATAATCATGTCATTCATGTTAGCAAAGATTTCATTCATCATTGCTTGAAACATGGCTGAAGAGTTGCATAATCCAAAGTATATCACAAGGGATTCATATGCTCTTCAGAAGCATATGAAAGTAGCTTTTCATTCATCATCCTTTTTGATGTGAATATTGTTGTATCTCCACTATAGATTTATTTTTATAAATAATTTAGCATCTTTTAACTTATTAACCAATTACAATATCAGAGGCAAAGGATAATTATTTTTGATGGTGTGTTCATTAAGATATTGGTAGTCCTGTACCATGCATTTTCCATCATTTTTTTAAAAGATAAAGAATATAGGAAAGGTTTGTAAAGATTTTGATAAACAAATATAGCCTTTCTATAATTGTTTGTCTAGAAATGCAGTGACTTTTTCTTGTTTATCCACCAAAAGGGAAATAATTCTTCCTTTATAGAGTTTGAAATCATCTTGCAATTCAATTGCATGCTTCCATAACTTGTACAGGGGCATTTTTTTAGAGTCTTTTTTTGAGAAGACTATTAGGTAATCATGGTACTCTTTTGGTACCAATTCTTTGAATGGGGTCTCTTTTGGCTGGACCCTTTCAAGCACTTTTTTAGTATCATGATTTCTTTCCAGAGGATAAATCCAATGATACACCTGGTATGTCTGCTTGCACTGTTCTTTTTGTAGCATCTGTAAAAACTTGCTTGGGGTGGAATCACCTTGTTGGAGATTCTAATAGTATTGGGGACATCTAGTCAATCTAACCTTTTTGGTTATTCAGTCAATTTTCAGATTGTGGTGCTACAACCACTTATATCCTGAAATGAACTTAAACTTTCCAAGATTGGTGACCTTAGCAGTTAGTTTCTTACAATGACCTTCATATTCCATAACAAGCTGACAGTTATGCATAATTTTTCCAGCAGTGTTTAGAATGCCATTGGCATTATATACTGAAATTGAATGTCTAAGAGAGATTAAGGAAAGATGAAGACACTGGGCAAATTGCTGGTCAATAAAGACAGTGTTTGCTTCAGAGTCTAGGAGGGTGGATGTTTTAGTGAAAGGAATATTTATTTTTGTGATTATCTTGATTGGGAGAACTATATTCTTTTTTAATTTAATGGTTTTTAGGAAATAAAATTCTTTCTAATCATTTCTTTCATTTCTGGTAATAGTTTATTGAGATCTGTTTTAAACAGTTCTAGATATATAGTTCTGACATCATGTTGTTTCTATTCTTTTAATAGAATCAGAGTTGTTATGCTTCTATTCTCCACCACTTCTAGAAATAAAAATATTATATTTTTTTCATTTTTCATATGCAAATCAAGCACTAGTGTTTTGTCTTAGCTGAGCTCATTATCTAGATGAGACCTGCATAATAGCAGAGAATGGTCTTCTTTTACATTTAGTATTGCAAATTTATTAGAGCTTCCCACATGCCCAGATGTAGTGGATTGTCTCAAGCTTTTCCTGATTTGAAGGCAAGATGTTTATAGTCTTTAAATTAGGCATGTGCCTTATTGAAGCTCATGCTAGCAACCAACCTGCTTCAATTCCATCCTTTGCCCTTGTCCTTAGGTGGACTCTCAGGTAGAGGAGATGAGCTACAGCTCATTTCACAGATGTTTCTGGATGCCTTTTACATTGGACAGTAGATTATATGGCCTTCTTTCAGGAATTTGCACTTTTTGCATGTCTTTTTCAGTTTCAGGCATTTGGCACCAATATGCAGTCTGTTGCAATTAAAGCATTTTAGAAATCCTTAGCTTCTTTAACCTTGCCCTTTTTGGATGGCATCTATGTCCATAGTATTTAAATCTTTATAGGACTACATAATGTAATCAGTGGTTTCCTTCTTAATGAAGCCAAGCAGTTCTTGGTGTTCACCATATTCCTTGGCCTTTTGCTTGAAGGTGGTGCAATCTTTGTAGCAACCATCTTTCAAAAAAAGGTAGTAACTTTTTTAAAAAACTAGATCTACTTGTAATTGGACTCAGCAAAAAGTAGGTAATCCTTGGAATGCCTTGGCTATGGAAATGGAATTCCCTACTTAAATCCAACTCTCCAATTAGTGCAAGGAATATAAAGATGTCTTCTCTAAAACCACATTCAACATGCACCCTCCTCATTACTTCTATAATCACACCATTGAGCTGAAACTGTTATTTCTTCTGAAAATAGTTAAAGTCTATCCCTTGAATCCAAAAGAAAAGAAAGCATATCAAAACTTTGTCAATGAAAATTAAAACTAAACACATTCTCCTCTTAAAATCCTCCCAAGCCTCTTCATTTTTTTGTTTCAAAAAAAAACAGCACCCTTTGCTTTTGTTAGGATTACTAATATCTCAACTCACATACTGTCTGCAATGCCTACCTGTTACCTCTTGTTTCTAATCTTATTAATAATCCACACTCTTTACTAAACTTGACATATGGTAGGAATATAACAATATCTGAATATAAAAAGAGAACCAATAGAAAGCCATGTTCATCACTCCACTTGAACTCTATGAACCAACCATCATATTCTTTGGTTTTTGCAATGCATCACCCATATTTCAAGCCTTCATAAACCATATCTTTACTAATCTACTCATCAAGGGATGGCTTAAGATCTACATGGATGACATTAGCATTTACATTAAGAAGGACTTAGAGTTACACTCTGAGTACATCAGACAAGTCTTTAAACAACTAAGGAAACACCAACTCTTATTCAAATTATCCAAATGTTCCTTTAACACTCCTACCATGTAGTATTTAAATATAATCATCAGGCAGGAAGAACTAAAGATGGACCCCATTAAGCTAACTGCATTCAAAGACTAGTGACCACCCCAGACAGTCAAAAAAATGCAAAGCTTTCTAGAGTTTGCAAACTTTTATAGAAAGTTTATTTTTAATTTCTCTGACATTGTGGTACCACTCACTCTTCTCACTCAAAAGACTAAAAGTTGAAAGTGGACTCCCTTTCAGCAGACCACCTTTAAATTACTTAAGGAAGCCTTCACATTCACATCTATTTTAGTCCTTCCTAACATCACCAAACCCTTTGCCATCATGTCTAATATGTCCCTCATTGCCACTAGAGCTGTTCTTCTATAAAACAATATTAATGGAGATTTCCACCCCTGCACATACTTCTTCAAAACATTTTCCTCAGCCAAATAAAACTATAACATTTATAATAAAGAACTACTCATAGTAATTTTGGCCCTGGACAAGTGGAGACAATATTTGGCTAGCACCACTCATTTGATCATGATCATCATAGATCACAAGAACCTATCCTACAGTGGCTTAAAAAAGTGTCCCAATATTGGGCCATTTTGGACAAATGGATCAATTGCCAAAGGTATGGGACAAACAAGATCAAACACTTGCAGGGTCAAAGATAGTACTTGCTCTTGACATTCTAACACCACTTAGATCATGTCATTTGGTTGTCATGGCACCAATATATAGCCATTTTAAAATAACATGTCATTGGAATACTTATTTGAGCATCATTTTAGATCTAGACTTTTAGTATTTAGTGGGCCCTTCTTTGGCTCTTATTACTGCCTCTAACCTTCTAGGCATACTTTCAATCAATCTTTCACACTCCTCAACCTCAATCTTGCCCCACTCCACCACAATCCTCTTTCAAAGCTTCTATACTCCATTTGATGGTCTTACATAGCTGTTGAGCATTTTTTTCAAGATTTGCCAGAGATGCTCAATAGAACTAAGGTCTGGAGACTAAGCTGGCCAATCCAGAAGCTTGATTCTATGGGAGTCAAGCCAATCCTGAGCTCTTTTTAAGGAGTGCTTGAAGTCATTATCCTACTAAAAGATTATGCTCTCCTTAGAAATTCCAGAACTCTCCATGCTGGGAAGTAGATTGTCCTCCAAAATGATAACACATTGCTTAGCATTCATCTTACCCTCTACCTCTGCCAAAATCCCCACACCATTCCAACCCATACATCTCCAAACCATCAAGGAACCTCCTTCAAACTTTACTGTCCCTTGAATCTCCTTATCCTACAAAGGCTCACCTGCCACTTTCCACACATACTTCCTTCCATCTAATCTAATCCTGTTGATCTTTGTCTCATCTAATCAAATGACCCTAGTTTAGTCCTCTACAGTTTAGTTTTGGTACTTGAGAGTAAAAGTAAGGCTTTGTTTTCTATGCTTGAGTGATAAGTAAGGCTTCTTTTTTTTAACCATAGCCTTGAGAGAAGCAGACTTGAGCACATTGCAAACAGTCTGAGAGGAGATGGGGGAGGGAAGGGCAGAATTGATGAGATGAATAGCCTGGACAGCATTTTCAGCCTTTCTAGTGGTAATACTAGAGACAATTCTTCTTCTATCAGTAGAGAAAAGCTTAAAAAAACACCCTAGCTTGATGTTTTCCTTATCTGGAAGGAATTCCTTAATGACCCTGGCCACAGTAGACTTTCCTAGGCCAGTCTAAGAGAAAATATTATGAATAGAGAGGCCAGATTTGGTGAAAGAGAGGATTTTGGCTTTAGTAAAGATAGAAATGGATTTCATGGTGATAATAAAGTAGCTAAATAGCACATTATATTTATATACCTCATATGTATATAAGTAAGCAGGGTCAAGGCATAGTATCCATCAGAAGCTGTTAAAGTTTTATGTTATTTACTAAATTATAAATAACAGCATGATGCTCAAATACAGTGAGCTCCAAAACCATTACAATAACTAACTAAAATACAGTGTGCACAGTGCACTGCAATCACCTATGGGAATTTCACTTATATTATGTGGGAAAGAATAAAATACATACTCTTAGCTATAAAATTGGTCCCTGAGCCATGTGATTTTGTTCATATGCAGCTGAGATATGTCCAGTTTAAAACAGCAACACCATTGCAACTGTTTTGCACCTTATTATATCAGGTTGGTATTTGGATATATTAGTACTTGGTATAGCCTTCTTTTGCCTTGATTACTCCCTCAATTCTTCTAGCCATGCTTTCAATCAACTTCTAACACTCCTCAGCTGATATCCCTTCCTACTCCATCTGAATTCTCTTCTATAACTCCAAGATTCCATTAGAAGGGTTTTCATACTCTGCAAGTCTCCTTTTCAGGTAGCACCAGAGATGCTCAATGGAGTTAAGGTTAGAAGACTATGCAGGCCATTTCATGGTATCAAAATCCTACTCCTCTAGCCACTTCTTTACCTTCCTACTGGTATGCTTGGGGTCATTGTCCTGCTAAAAAATAACATCAGGTGGATTAAAACCATAATGCTGTAGGGTATTTAGCAGTTCATCCTTCAAAATCTAAAGGTAAAAGTCTCCATCCATCCTACCATCAATCTTAGCAGCATAGCCAACTCCCTGCCAAGTCATACACCCCCATAACATCAAAGAACCTCCTTCAAACTTAACAGTGCCTTGCACTATTCTATTACTAAGGCCCTTACCTGCCTTTTTCCACATCCACCTGATTCTAGGCAATTGATTTTAGTCTTATCAGACCATATTACCTTCTTCTAATCCTCCATAGTTCAATCCTTGTGAGCATAGACAAAGTTCAAACAAGCTTTGCAATGTCTAGCTGCAAAAAGAAAGCATTTTGACTTCACCACAGCCTTCATACCAGTCTTCTTCAAGTGTCTATGTACTGTAGTGGCAGAGAGAGGCTGATTGACAATATTGCTAAGGGTTTTGGCCACTTGAACAGCATTGTCTGCCTATCCAGTGAAAATAAGACAAATGGCATAACAGATGTTGGCAAAGAAAAGCTTTAATGAATGATCTCCAGTAGACTTCTGGATCTCAGAATGCTTCTTAGAGCAAAGTCTAGAGATGGTGGATACATTGAGACCAGTGGTAGCAGCTATAGAGTGGGCAGATTGGTCAGCATCAAGCATAAAAAGGACATTAGCCTTTTGAATAGAAGAAATGGTTCTCATAATGAATATAGTTGGAAATAAAGATGTGTGTGAGCTATTTTAAACTCAGAGATGGTATTTCAATATGTACCTTTGTTTGTACACCCAAACACCACCAAATATAGCTTTATTTCAATCATATTGCATATTTTTATTGAAAGATGCAAAACTGTTGCAATGGTGTTGCTGTTTTAAACTGAACATATCTCAGCCACATGTGAATGAAATCACATGACCTAGGAACCGATTTTATAGCCAAGAGTATGTACTTTATTCTTTCCCACATAATCTAAGCAAAGTTCTCATAGATGATTGCAGTGCACTGCACACACTGTATTTTAGTTAGTTATTGCAACAGTTTTAAAGCTCACTGTAGTGCCCTTGATGTAGTGAAACAAGGCTTAATTGTATTCCAATGTGCAACATCTGGTTCTGATGTGAATGATGCAAGCTGGCCAACAGCAAATGCAATATTAGGTTAAGTTGTGCAAGATAGGTACTGTAGAGATCTAATAGCACCTCCACAGTCAATAGATTGCATGAAATTGCACTCCTCTGTGGTCCTAGGGCTCTGATTGCATAACAGACACAAACCAGGTTTCATAGGAGTGGTAACTGGCTTGCAATTGCTTATATTGAAGCAAGACAGCATGTCTATGCAATACTGCTGCTGGAAGATGGTGAGAGAGTGCTTGGATCAATCTTGATGTCCAGAATCTCAGTGGTAGGTATCAAATCACATAATTTGAAGTGTTTGCACAGATCAGTGATGGCCTGCTTGATTGCATCAAGAGATTTGGATGTAAATGTTATATCATTCACAAACACTAGAAGAATGATCTCAACATTACTGTGCACATAGATATATATAGCAGCATTAGAATATGTCTATGTGAAGCCCATGGACTTAAAAGTGGTGCATATCTTGCAATTCCAGCAATTTCCACCTTGTTTGGTGCCATATAGCACTTTCTGAAGCAAACAAACAGTGTCTCTTGGGTTTCCCTCTGCAAATCCTTCTGGCTGCTCCATGTACACATCACAGTCCATTTCACCATTGAGATATACATTGAAGACATCAACAGACCAGAGATGGAGGTCATGGATTGCTACAAGAGCCAAAATGACTCTGAAAGTGGGCAAGCACACAGTAGAAGCAAAGACCTTAAGATATTCAAATCCAGGGTGCTGGAAGAAGCCTTGTGTGACTAAATGACCCTTGTGTTGCTCAAATGAGCCATCAGCATGACATTTCTTAGTAAATATCCAGTAAAATTCAATAACAGATCAATCCTTTAGTCTAGGCATGAGTTTTCATGTGCCATTCAACTTATGGGCTGCCAATTCATCCAGAGCAGCTTGGGTCCATTCCTGAGCATCATCTCATTTCATTGCATCTTTGTATAACCTGGAATGTGGTATATTGGCACTAAAACAAGCAGCCATATCTGCTTTTCTATTAGAATAATCAGAATCATCAATTAGCTGTGCAGAACTGAGTTTCCACCATTCCCTGGGTGGCTGGCAATTTCTGCATGGCATTCTAGCATCAATTCCAATGGAACTAGCTGGTCTAACTGGCTCAGAACTCAGGAGTGGTTGTGGGGTGATTGGATTTTCAATTAAAGGGATCTAAGCAGGACAAGGTGTATGGAGTTCTGCATCCTACACTGCATCAGGATCTGGCAACCCCCCAGGATGTAGAACACCAGAATTTGAGAGAAGGTTATTTTCATCATCTCTAGTATATGGTGTAATGTAGGGAGTATTAGACTTGTTAGTCATGCTTGGTCTAGTGTTCATCATGCTTTGCCTAGTGTCCATCACTCCTGATGGTTTGTCCATCATGCTTGAAGTAATGTCAGTCACACCACTATGAATGGTACTTTTATCAAAATTAGTGCATTCTGAGATGATTATGTGCTTTGTGGTTGGGTTATAGAACTTCCAACCCTTATAGCCATTAGGATAGCCAATAAATATGCATTTCTCATAATGTGGTTGTAGTGCACTTCTTTTGTCCTTTTGAATGTGCACATAGGTAGTGTGTTATGATTTTTTATCTACACTATCATGTTTTCCTTTTTGTCCTTTCTGTTTCCCACTTCACACCACCATTCTTCTTGTTTTATGTTGACCATTACTTTCTCCTTATAGTGTCTCCTCATTCTACAGCATTTCTTCCCTTGGACACATAGCTTTCCACAGTTCTTTGACTTCTCTTACTGTTATCTTGGGACATTTCTTACTCTGCAGTCGTTTCTTTAGTAATGGCTTAGTTATCCTTTTTCCACACAGTTCTATGACCTTCTCTCATAGTACTTATACCTTTAATGCCCTGTATATTAGTTTTCTATTCTTGATCTATGCAATCCACATAATCTTAAGTCCACTGCAATTCTTGCACTGTGTTCCAACTCTCAGCACCTCTGAATTCATCTAGACTTAGCCCACTATCATTCCATTTGTTCTCCAGTTGCAGACTTAAGTTACTTGCATAACAAAAAATCAAGAATCTCCCTATATCCCTTTTCTTTAAGAGTTGGACACACCCCTACTAAATCACCATATTCCAGAGACTCTCTCATTGCACCCATGGGCTCTTTGACTCTAACTCAGACTCTGAACTCATACCCCCAGCATCCCCTGCTTTCAGAACCAGACAACTTCCTGGAAACCCCCACACTACCTCCACAGGAACCTTATCACACTTGAGACCCAGAACCCTCCTTGCATCCACACATCCACAGACCCCACTGATTCCCACTCACACCCCATCTCTAGTCACTCCCATGTCTACCTATACCACTAAACTTAAGACAGCCCTCTCTACCAACTTCTCTGATAACCCTGATGATGCCACATATTGAATCAAGGCCATAAAGGTCTATTTTTCCATCAATCCCATACTATATGCAAATGACAACACCAAAGTCATGACCATACTCAACAAGCTCAGTAAGGGACAAGCCATTCCTTTCTCCAAAATATGATAAGCTGGCTGACACCACCACTGCCATCTTAGAAAAGACCTTCAATAAGTTTGTTTAGAACTTCAAGACCATCTTCTTTTCCTTTGATACTAAGGCCACTGCCCATCTTGTATTGTTAAAGCTGGTACAGAAGTCCACCTGCAAGCCCAATGAAGAGGTGGATAATGACTTTCAGCAGTACATCACTAAATTCCAGAACCTCACCACCAGAGCCAAAATCACTAACCATGCAATACTCATAGACTCCTTTTCTCTGGGCCTTGATCAGAGGATCATCATCATGATTCTATTAATAGATAAGGTTTCCATCCTTATTGAAGACTGGCTCAACAAAGTCAAGACCTTCTATACCCAGCAGGCACAAATTAATGCCTTGAAAAAGGGCAAGACAGCCCCTTTCCTCCCTAGAACCCCCAGAGACTCCAATGCCATGGATGTTGATGCTGTTCAACTTACTAAGCTCACCCTCCAAGAGTAGACCAAATGCATTCAAGAAGGATGCTATTTCCATTGCAGATGTACAGGCCACAATGCTACTCAATGTTACTCATATCCACATATCCCCCAAAACCAGACCATTGCCACCACATCCACTGCACCACCTTAGGTTTCTTCCACTCCTACCATTCCAGCTATCATTACTATGCCAGCATCCACATCCCCTTGAGCTCCCACTCTCTTAGTATTGCAGACATTCCTTCAACAACTCCAAACTCAGGGAAAGAATGTAGACAAGATCCTCCAAGTCCTCCAAGCTTGCTACAAGAACTCCTCTGATGAACAACTCTCTGCATTGTCTTTTTAAAAGAAGAGGATATGTCAATGTCTTTCTCCCATGTATTAGTAGGACTGTCTAGCTATAGAACAATCAGAATCCCCATTTGTCTCCATGTTTAGTCCAAAATCATTGAAACCATTGCCCTTATTGATAGTGGAGCTACTGGCAATTTCATTGACAAATCCTTGATTCTCCTGTTACATCTTGGTGTTTATGCTCTTAATAAACCCATACTTGCATGGAACATGGATGGAACTGAGAACCATCATGGCACTATCAAAATGAAGCTCAAAACTGAACTCATCCATGAAGACTTCTGAGACAATATCAACCTACTTGTCCTAGGGCTTGGTAAGAAATAGGTAATCCTTGAAATGCCTTGGCTATGGAAGTGGAATCCCCAGGTTGACTGGAGAATGAAATCTCTTCTGCTTTCACAGAACTACCTCAAAGAGAGTCTCAACAAGATCATCTCAATCCAATTGGTCTAAGAAAATCTCACTTAGCATACTGTACTCCCAGAATGATGCAAGGAATATGAGGAGTATTCTTTGAAACTACCTTCAATGTCTTACCCCCTCATCATCTCTATGACCATATCATTGATCTAAAACCATTGTTTCTCCCAAAAATAGCCAAAGTATATCCTTTAAATCCAAAAGAAAAGAAAGCTTGCAAGGCATTTGTTGACAAAAATTTAGCAACTGGTTGAATCCTTCCTTTGAAATCCCCTCAAGTCTCCCTATTCTTCTTTGTCCCTAAGAAAGATGACACATTACATCCATGTCAAGACTACTGATATCTTAATTCCCATACCATCTGCAACACCTACCATCTGCCACTTATCTCAGACCTTATTAATGACATGAAGGAGTCCACAATATTTACCAAGCTAAACATCCAGTGGAAATACAACAACATTCACATCTGGGAGAAAGATCAATGGAAAGCTGCCTTCATCACCCCCCTTGAACTCTATAAGCCCACTATCATGTTCTTCAGGTTCTGCAATGCATCCCCTACATTCCAGGCATTTATGAACCATATCTTTGCAGACCTGTTGGTTGAAGGATGGTTAAAGATCTACATGAATGATATTGGTATTCACACCAAAGATGACCTCACCCTGCATCATCTGTGTACCAAACAAGTGTTAGAATGCCTAAGGCAACACAAGCTGTTCCTAAAATTATTGAAATGTTTGTTTGATACCCCCACTATGGAATATCTTGGAATGGTTATTGGTCAGGAACAGTTAAAGATGGACCCAGTGAAACTCAGTGCCATTAGAGATTGGCAACCATTCACCTCCATCAAGGAGTTTGAAGTTTTCTAGGTTTTGCCAACTTTTATTGAAAGTTCATTTCAGGTTTCTCTAATATCATCTCTCCACTCACCCTTCTCACTTGAAAGGACAATGGATGGAAATGGACCCCATTACAACAAACTGCCTTTGAAATGCTCAAAGAGGCATTCATATCAGCCCCAGTTCTGGCACTCCCTGACATCAGCAAATCCTTCCTTGTTATGACCAATGCCTCACTCATTGCAGCTGGAGCAATATTACTTCAGAATGATGCAAATGGGAATGCTCACCCCTGTGCTTACTTCTCCAAGACATTCTCCCCTACTGAGTGAAACTATAACATCTATGATCAAGAACTACTTACTGTCATTCTAGCACTGGAAGCATAAAAGCAATACCTTTCAGAATCTACACATCTGGTCATTATCATCACCAATCACAAAAACCTGTCCTATATCTGTGATCCCAGAAAACTCTCTAGATGACAAGTGTGCTGGTTTCTTTTCTTACAGGACTTTGATCTCATATGGCAGGTCACCCCAGAAATAAAAATGGGGCCCACAAATGCCCTATCACATCAATTTCTTCTAGACACTTCCCATAACAATGCCAATACTACCATCATTCCTAAATCAGCCATTATCCAAGCCCTAGACATTGCACTCTTAGACAAAATTCAGTCCTTCTCAACCTCTGATCCCCTCATTCTTTGGGCTCTCAAAGCCTTACAACTTGAATTCCCACTGTTTTCCAGATCAACCATGTCAGACTAGAAGTTTGACAATGGCCATCTCTTTTATAGAGACAGGTTATATGTTCCATCTGAACATTAATCAGCACTACTTCACACCATCCACTCTGCACCAACCACTGGACATGCTGGTTAATTTTATACCAAAGCCCTGCTTGAAAGGAATTTCTAGTGGCTGGGCCTTGCAACTTTTGTTAAAAATTTTGTCAATGGATGCACCATTTGTCAAGCATCCAAAGTTAACACTCATCCAGTCACCCCTTCACTGGCACCTATCCCCTTCAATGCCACCCTTTCATTTAAACAGTTATCTGTTGATCTTGTTACTAATTTATCTAAGTCAGAGGACTTTGACTCCATCATGGTCATGGTTGACCATGAGCTTATAAAGAGGGTAATTCTTATCCCTTGCCACAAAACAATTGACACACTAGAGGTAGCTCATTTCTTTTATAACCATGTATTCAAATGGTTTGGAGTGCAAGACTTAATTATTTCTAATCAAGGACCACAGTTTACCTCTGCACTAGCTCAAGAACTAGCCAGACTACTCCACTATAACATCAAGCTGTTTACAGCATATCACCCACAGATGGTTGGTCAAACAGAAAGGACCAACCAGGAGATGAAAACTTATCTTCGAATCATTTGTAGTAACAACCCTTATGAATGGGCTAAATTCCTCACCACTGCTAAGTTTCAGCACAACCTATGCCCCCACTCTTCCACTCAGAAATCCCCTTTCAGCCTAATGATGGGTTATGAACCCAGAGCATTTCCCACCCTCACAACAACATTTATCCCTGCATTCTCCTTCAGAATGGAGTCCCTAATCAAAATGAGGGATGAGGCACTCACAGCTCATGAGTTGGCCAGATAGGCCATGTCAAAACATCAGACTTGCAAGTTCTCTCTGTGGAGGGTTGGAGATAAGGTATGGCTGGAAGCCACCCACCTCCACATCCCCTTTCCTTCTAGAAAACTAGCACCCAAGCAAGTAGGCCCATTTGAAGTCACACAGGTCATTTCCTCCCTAGTATATTGCCTCAAACTTCCCAAATCTTGAAGGATCCATGATATATTCCATGCCTCCCTTCTTTCCTTCTTCAAACAGATAGAAGTTCATGACCCAGCATTCCTAAAACCCCCACCAGAGATCATAGATGATGAAGAATAATATGAAGTAGAGGCCATTCTGGCCCACAAGAGTACCCCTGGTCACTATCAATACCTTATCAAATGGAAAGGCTATGCCCCATCAGAGAATACTTGAGAACCTGAGACTAATCTCCATCACACTGCCTCCATTTTGACTGATTATAAATGCCACCATCAGCTGCAGTAACTAGGACTCACCATGGACTGCATTGACTACCAACTCATCACCTCCATTATTCTCCTTTGCCATATTTCCCTCACCACCATCACTATCACTATTTACTGGGCCTTTACACTCCCTCATTGGCAGTAAATGCCTATTGACCCCATCATTCACACCATCCTCACAAATGCTTTTGCTCACATTGTCCATCTCCTTATCACTGTCTGTGTATGCATATCTTAGATCCTCACATGTGCAGCCCTCCTTTTTGCCCACCTTAGCCACATCCATTCCCTACAGCACCATCCTTGTGGACCCCTAGCTCCTCCATGCCATTAAGGAACTCCTCCTTTATCAAAATAATAAAATCACCCAGAAATTGGTGTACCTGTTCCACAAAGCTGCCCATGTACAATATTACCATTGTTGTTGCACTCCATCTGATCTTCCCCCTATGTTTGGCATACCTCTATATCTAACCATTAATAAACTTCTTGAACATATTTTTTCTATATTACACCTCTTCAGTTTTGACACTTATGTTTCTATGCTTGCTCCTGATCTTATATTTTCCACCTTTAGACAAATTTATCTTTCACTTACACTGCTAGAATAAGACCACTATCTTACTTTACTCACTATTGATTCCACTACCCACAACATTACTCCTTTATCTCCCATCATTACTACCACCCCATCCTCTCCTATCCTATAGATACCCCCTCTCATCAAACAGATCTCCTCTCCTCCACAGTCTACTTCATCTACCATGTCATTTTCTACTGCCCCCTCTACTTTTCTAAAATTGAAAGGACCCCTAGGAATCACCTCCTACTCATTGGACTTGGACATTATTGCCATTAACAGGGAATTTCTTTTAACCCTATCCAACAGCCAATGAGTTTTATCCTCCCCCTCTTGAGTCCTGATCCCTCCTACCCAGCCACTGCCTGCCACTCCATCCACTGTCTGCTTTTAGTGCAGAGGTAGAGATTACTATAGAGCAAACTGCTCATAATACTGATGCCCAACCTGCCATACCCTAGCCCCTAGGCATAATGCTTGTAGCTGCCTTCAAACCCAGTGCACATTCTGTCAGAATTGGGAACATGGACCTTGCTTTTGCCCTAGGAGAGTATGTTCCACTTGTGATAAACCTGAACATGTTCAAGATGATTATTCATTTGAGCATTACACTGTTCCTCAGGCAAAGGCCATCTCTAGAGGACCTTCTCAGGAATAGGATACTAAAACCAGAGGTTTCATTGTATAAAGAGGGTATTGTTATAATTTTCTATCTATGCTATCATGTTTTTCTCTTTGTCCTTTCTATTCCCCACTTTACACCACTGTTCTTGTCCTATATTGACCAATACTTTCTCCTTGTAGTGTCTCCTTGTTCTACAGCATTTCTTTTCTTAAACACATAGTCTTCCATAGTTCTTTGACTTCTCTTACCATTATCTTGGGATGTTCCTCACTCTGTAGTCATTTCTTTAGTAACAGCTTAGTTATCCTTTTTCCACACAGTTCTATGACCTTCTCTCATAGTACTTATACCTTCAATGCCCTGTATATTAGTTCTTTATTCTTGGTCTACACAATTCACATAATCTTGAGTCTACTGCAATTCTTGCACCATGTTCCAACTTTCAGCACCTCTAAATTCACCTAGACTTAGCCCACTGTCATCCCCTTTATCCCCTGGTTGCAGACTTGAGTTACTTATGTAACACAGTGCAGCCCCAGATCTAAAAGTGGGAAACATTTGGTTTCTGTCTATGCTAGAGTTGATATGGTGTTATGCTTTGCACAGCTGCAGTAGAGCATCTGTTTCAGACATGGACAAGTGCTGCAAGTGCTTCACTCCAGAATGCCATTGCAAGATTAGATTCCTTCAACATGGCTGTAATGTGCTTAAATAGAACTTGATTTGCATGCTCTGCAACTCCAGTTTGCTGTGGGCAAGCTCAGACAGTGTACTGGCACTCTATGCTGTATTCATTGGTAAAATCAAGCATGGCCTTACTCATATATTCCCCTCCTTTATCATCTCATAGAGTCTTGATTTTGTGCTCTGTTTGATTCTCTGCAAATGCCTTAAATTGCTTAAAAGCATTGAAAACATCTGATTTGATATGAATTGGCAGCACAAAGCAGTATCTCAAGTAATCATCAATAAAAGTGATCCAATAGCAGTATTCAGAGAATGTGCAATAGAAAACCGAATGTACATCTGAATGTACAAGCTTCAGTGGTCTGAAAGTGCAAGATTGTGAGCTAGGAAATGGATTGACATGCATCTTACCAGCAAGGCATGGTTTACAGATGGAATCTGGCAGAGATTTGTTATTCAGCTTCATACCAGTCATCAAATTGTGCTCATGGAGTAATTTGATATCAATTGCATTGTGATGTGCAAATCTGTGATGCCAGAGGGACAGCAGTAGTAGTATTGCATAGACATGCTATCTCAATTCAATATGAGTAATTGCAAGCTAGTCACCACTCCTATGGAACCTGGTCTCTGTCTGTTATGCAACCAGAGCCCTAGAACTGCTGAAGAGTACACTTTCATACAATCTATTGACTATGGAGGTGCCATTGGATTTCTGCAGTATCTATCTTGCACAACTCAACCTAATATTGCATTTGCTATTGGCCAGCTTGCATCTTTCACAACAGATCCAGGTGTTGCACATTGGAATGTGATTAAACACTTATTCTGCTACATCAAGAACACTATAAACTATGGAATCATCTATTCTCTAGATTCATCAGTCTCTAAACCATTCAGGATCTTCTCTGATGCCAATCATGGTGGATGCAAGGATTCTGGCTGCTCTACAGATGCATATGTGGTCAAGATTGATACTAGTGTTGTTTTCTGAATGTCAAAGCACCAGCCCATTGTTGCTTTATCCACTACTAAAGCAGAGTATGTTGCTGCATGTAAGGCAGGCAAGGAAATAGTTTGGATGCACAAACTGATGCAGGAGCTCAGTTTTGGAGTTAATGGCACATCAACTCTGCATATGGACAATCAGTCTACAATCCAGATTGCAAAACATCCAGAACATTATGGAAGAATGAAGCACTTGAATTTGCACTGGTATTGGCTTAGGGATGTTGTGGATAAAGAAATCATCTCCCCCTCATTTGTTTCAACAGCAGAGATGCTTGCTGATCTGTTGACAAAGGCATTGCCTCAAGTTAAGGTAGAGCAATTTTGTAGAATGCTGGGACTTGATAAAGTTAGTTAATTAGGAGAAATGCACAATCATGGGGGAATGTTAGAGTTATTGATTGCACATTCACTAGATGCTTAGTGTTACAGTTATTAATTATGCATTTTTACCTTTTAGAGTGTAAGGAGTGTTCAACCTGAATATAGTTGATTATTTATGTTTGTATATATTGTTACCATGCTTTATACAAGCCTTGAAGTTCACTGTTTACAATTCCCAGTTTCTAATAGTGAACTCCAGATAAAGTGTACTTAGTTCTATCTCAATACTAGTTTCTAACAGTGAACTCCAGCTAAGTAAATTCCAGCTATTAAAACAATCATTTTAGAACATGCTGATTTTGATGAAAGAACTACCCATAGTGGTGTGACTGATACTACTCCAAGTGTAATAGAAAGTACATTAGAAGTGATGAACACTAGGCAATGCATAATGGACACTAGGCCAAGTGTGACTAACAAGCCTAATACTTCCTATATCACACCATATATTGAAGATAATAAAGATGATCTTTTCTTAACTTCTGATGTTCTATATTCTAGAGGGACACCTGGTTCTAATGCAGTGCAGGATGCAAAACTCCATACTGTGATGATCCTTGCTGTCTCATATATGGTCTCTGGTAGACTCTTCATTGTAATGAACTCAGCATATACTTTTTCTTTGATCTTATCTTATCGTTTCATGACTAATCTGATTGTGCTTATCTTTTGCTCTTATTCCCAATCAGATCTATTCCCATTTGGCTATTCTTTGCCATGGTAATTACTATGCCCTTCTGATCTTCAAACGCGTAAAGCCAACACCCTTTTAATTACTGTGTGATTCTTTTCATTTCCATGCTATGCATGGCTATGGCACAGCCCAGTTCATTACTGCTATTGTGGCTTCTCTTCCATTTGATCTGCCACCTGCAGTATCAAATGTGTTATTCATTTCCACTCCCCTCAGCCCTAGAGGCTGTGGTATGCCTTTATCACTATTGGATAGCTACAACACAGACTCTTACCTTAGTTGCATCCCTATTGTGTAGGCATAGCATTCTATCTAATCAGGTATTAGGGTTAGCAATATATGTACAAATAGTAAAGTAGTATATAAACCCCAAGAACAATGCTGGGTAGATCCCCAGTCTAGTCTCTTGGTTTTTTCTAGAACTCAACTACTAAGTCTCATGATCCTCAACTCTTTCCTCAACAGAATGAGTTAGTACCTCTTATCTTTTTTAGCTGATAGTTGTAGTAGACCAGATTCAAGTTTCACTTCAGATTCTGCCATTTCACATACATCTTGTCCTACTTAGATTTCCCTAGTTGAAGACCCAGTTTCCCCACAACCACTTCTGAGTTCTGAACCACTTAGACCAGCTAGTCCTATTGGAATTGGTGCTTGAATGCCACATAGAAATTGCCAGCCACCCAAAGAATGGTAAATACTTAGTCCAGTATAGTTAATTGATGATTTAGATGACTCTAATGAAGCAGACATGGCTGCTTGTTTCAGTGCCAATATACCATATCCTAGATTATATAAAGATGCAATGCAATGAGATGATGCACAGTAGTGAACTTAAGCTGCTTTGAATGAATTGGCTGCCCATAAATCAAATGGCATATAGAAACTTATGCCCAAACCAAAGGATTACCTAGTAATTGGATCCTACTAGATAATTACTAAGAAATATTGTGCTAATGGCTTATTTGAGTGATACAAGGGCCATCTAGTTGCACAAGGCTTCTTTCAGCATTCTGGATTTGAATATCTCAAGGTCTTTGCTTCTACTATGCACTTGCCCACTCTAAAGGTTATTCTGGCTCTTGCAGCCATTCATGATCTCCATCTCTACTCTGTTGTGTTAGAGTTATTGATTGCACATTCACTAGATACATAGTGTTATAGTCATTGATTATACATTTTTTTCCTTTTAGAGTATAAGCAGTGTTTAACTTAAATATGGTTGATTATTTATATTTGTATATGTTGTTACCACACTCTATATAAGCCTCGGAGTTTACTGTTTGTGCTTTTCAGTTTCTAATAGTGAACTTCAAATAATGTGTACTTAGTTTCTTCTCAATATAGTAGTTTCTAACAGTAAACTCCAACTGAGTGAATTCCAGCTATTAACATGTTAATGTCTTCAATGTATATTTGAATGGTGAAATGGACTGTGATGTCTATATGGAGTAGCCAGAAGGATTTGCTAAGGAAAACCCAAGAGATACTGCTTGCTTGCTGCAGAAAGTGCTATATGGCACCAAACAAAATGGAAATTGCTGGAATCACAAGATGCACACCACTCTCAAGTCCATGGGCTTCACACAGACATTTTCTGATGCTAAAGTGTATATCAATATGTACAGTGTGTTAAAGTTATTGATTGCACATTTACTAAATAATTAGTGTTATAGTTATTGATTATGCATTTTTACCTTTTAGGGTATAAGCAGTGCTGAACCTAAATATGGTTGATTATTTATGTTTGTATATGTTGTTACCATGCTCTATACAAGCCTTGGAGTTCACTGTCTATGCTTTTTAGTTTCTGACAGTGAACTCCAGATAAAGTGTATTTAACTACAACACAATATAATAGTTTCTGATAGTGAACTCCAGCTGTGTGGATTCTGGCTGTTAATAGGTTATGAGCCCTGCACTATAACTCTTTATTGTTTGTTATCCTTTCTTGCTTGTTTGCCACTGGAAATCTTTCATTTCTTAGACCCACTGTCAAAACTCTTTGCTTTCTTACTTACTCTGCCTATTCCACTCCACTATGTCCTTTAAAAACCACCACCACCACATTTCGCCTCTTAATGGCTCCAACTACATCACTTGGAATAAAGAAATGAAGGCTCTCTTGCATTCCAAAGGCCTCTAGTGCCTTGTGGATGGCAAGGAACTTTAACCTACCACTCCAGAATCTAACCAAACTACTTGGAACATAAAACAGAACAAAGCTGCTGGAGAACTCATGCTTAACATTGTTCCAAACCAACAAGTCCACATTATAGTAGACCAGGATGACCTCACCAAGGCCTGGACAGCACTGAAAAAGGCTTTTATGCAGCAGAAGGCTAGCCACTGCTTTATGGCATATGATGAGTTTTTCAGCATCTGGAAGTGGTCAGATGAGTTACTTCCAGTCCTAGCTGCACAAGTTGAAGAATCCATGGCTCAGATTCAAGATCTGCACAGCAATAGCTTCAATATAAAGACTCTGAATAATGAATTAACCTGTATGGCCATGATTTATGCCCTTGGACTGGAGTTTTCTTTATTTACTTCCTCCCTTACCCTCCTCACAGATCTAAACAAGGTCAAGGTCAAAGCAGCCTTCCAGACTGAGGAAATCAATTATTAACCATGTCCTAACATTGTGTTATTCATGCCATTAGTCACTGCTTTTTCTACCACCACATCTGGGTGCAAATGCATTCCCAACTCATCCTGCTCCTTTTGTGAGAAGCCAGGTCACTGCTAGTGCAAATGCTATTCATTGCAGTACACTAAAAGGTACTACAAGTTATGGAAATCAAAGAATAAGAAAGCAGACCAATCTTAGGCAGCAAACCCTGTCTTAGAGGCCATAGAGGTGGTTGAGAAGGCCAGAAATGCAAGTTTTCATTCTAGTAATTACTCTAATCTGCTTTCATCACTCCAGCTTGATGCTGACTATGAATGAAATGCAAACTTAGGGGCCACTTTTTATATAACCCCACATTACCACTGGTTGCACAA
This sequence comes from Xerocomus alliaceus, assembly GCA_038094415.1. Lineage (NCBI taxonomy): Eukaryota > Fungi > Basidiomycota > Agaricomycetes > Boletales > Boletaceae > Xerocomus > Xerocomus alliaceus. Next base: position 6,729 of record JBBPUB010000016.1, on the reverse strand, counting down.
TTATATGTTAAAATGCATTCTAATCAAGCTAGCAGACAATACTGTGGTCTATTCAGTGCAGATTTGCACACCACAATGCAATTGATGTCAAATCACTCTATAAGCACAATTTGGTAACTGGTATGAAGCTGGATAACAAATCTCTACCAGATCCCATCTGTGAACCATGTTTTGCTGGCAAGATGCATGCCAATCCATTTCCTAGCTCACAATCTCATGCATCCAGGCCACTGAAACTCATGCATTCAGATGTACATGAGATTTCCTATTGCACATCCTCTGGAAATCACCATTGGATCACTTTCATTGATGATTACTTGAAATACCACTTTGTGCTGTCTATTTGTGCTAAATCAGATGTTTTCAATGCTTTTAAGCAATTTAAGGCATTTGCAGAGAACCAGACAGAGCACAAAGTCAAGACCCTGTGAGATAATAAGGAAGGGGAATATATGAGCAAGGCCATACTGGATTTCACCAATAAATGTGGCATAAAGTGCTAGCACACTATTTAAGCTCATCCACAGCAGAATGAAGTTGCAGAGTGTGCAAATTGAGTTCTATCTAAGTGCATTACAGCAATGTTGAAGGAATCTGGTCTTGCAATGGCATTCTGGAACAAAGCACTTGTAGGACTTGTTCATGTCTGAAACAAATGCCCTACTGTAGCTATGCAAAGCACAACACCATATCAACTCTAGCATGGATGGAAACCAGATGTTTCCCACTTCTAGATCTGGGGCTGCACTATTTATGTGCACATTCAAAAGGACAAAAGAAGTGCACTGCAACCACATTATAAAAAATGCATGTTTATTGACTATCCTGATGGCTACAAGGACTAGAAGTTCTATAACCCAATCACAAAGCACACAATCATCTCAGAATGTGCTGATTTTGATGAAAGGACTATCCATAGTGGCATGATTGATACCACTCCAAGCATGACAGACAAATCATTAGAAGTGACAGACAATAGGTAAAGTATAACAGACACTAGGCCAAGCATGACTGACAAGTCTAATACTTTCTACATCACACCATATACTGGAGATGATGAAAATGATCTTCCTTTAATTCCTGGTGTTCTACATCCTGGGGGGGTGCCAGAGCCTAATGCAGCACAGAATGTAGAATTCCATACACCTTGTCCTGCTCAGATCCCTTTAATTGAAGATCCAGTCACTCCACAACCACTTCTAAGTTCTGAGCCACTTAGACCAGCTAGTTCAATTGAAATTGGTGCTAGAATGCCATATAGAAATCACTAGCCACCCAGAAAATGATGGAAACTCAGTCCTGCACAACTAATTGATGACTCTAATGATTCTGATAAAGAAGCAAACATGGCTGCTTGTTTCAGTGCCAATACACTACATCCTAGGTCATACAAAGATGCATTGCAACAAGCTGATGTTCAGAAGTGGACCCAGGCTGCTCTGAATGAATTGGCAGCCCATAACTCAAATGGGATATGGAAACTTGTGCCCAAACCAAAGGATCAACCTATTATTGGATCCTGCTGGGTATTTACTAAGAAATTGTTAGAGTTATTGATTGCACATTCACTAGATACATAGTGTTATAGTTATTGATTATGCATTTTTACCTTTTAGAGTATAAGCAGTGCTCAATCTGAATATGGTTGATTATTTATGTTTGTATATGTTGTTACCACACTCTGTACAAGTCTCAGAGTTCACTGTCTGCACTTTTCAGTTTCTGACAGTGAACTCCAGGTAATGTATACTTAGTCCAGTCTCAATATAATAGTTTCTGACAGTGAACTCCAGCTATGTGGATTTCAGCTGTTAACAGAGTTTAGCAATATCCTACATATACCAGAACTGTGCAATAATCTCCTTTCAATCCTATACTTAACTTGAAATTCATCATTTGTTGTTTATATCAATACAACACATATGACATTCTCTTGAGCTTTTAGACCACTGCTTTTTGTTGCAACTATCAATAGCAACAATGCAGCATTTCTAGATGGCAAAACTGAGGCAATCACTGAGTATGCACATTCTTCAATCACTGTCCCACTGGATCTGTCCTTTTGGTATTGTAGATTTGTGCATCACAATACAATTGATGTGAAATCACTCCATGAGCATAATTTGATAACTGGTATGAAGCTGGACAACAAATTTCTACCAGATCCCATTTGTGAACTATATCTTGCTGGCAAAATGCATGCCAATCCATCCCCTAGCTTGCAATCTTATGCTTTCAGGCCTCTAGAACTTGTGCATTTAGATATACATGAGGTTTTCTATTGCACATTCTCTGAATACTGCTATTGGGTCACTTTTATTGATGATTACTTGAGATACTGCTTTGTTCTGCCTATTCATGCCAAATCAAATGTTTTCACTACTTTTAAGCAATTTAAGGCATTTGTAGAGAACCAGACAGAGTGCAAAATTAAGACCCTGCAAGATGACAAGGTATATGAGCAAGGCCATGCTTGATTTCATCAATGAATGTGGCATAGAGCACCAGCACACTGTTTGAGCTTGCCCACAGCAGAATAGGATTGCAAAGCATGCAAATTAAGTCCTATCTAAGCACATCATAGCAATGTTGAAGGAATCTGGACTTGTAATGGCATTCTGGGATGAAGCACTAGCAGCACTTGTTTATATCTGGAACAGATGCCCTACTGCAGCTGTGTAAAGTGCAATACCATATTAACTCTAGCATGGACAGAAAGCAGATGTTTTCCACTTCTAGGTCTGGGGCTGCACTATTTATGTGTACATTCAAAAGGACAAAAGAAGTGCACTGCAACCACATTATAAAAAATACATGTTTATTGTTTATTCTAATGGCTACAGGGGTTGGAAGTTCTACAACCCAACAACAAAATGCACAATCATTTTAAAACATGCTAATTTTGATGAAAGGACCATCCATAGTGGCATAACTGACACTACTCCAAGCATGATGGACAAATCATTAGAAGTGATAGACACTAGGCAAAGTGTAATGAACACTAGACAAAGTGTGACTAACAAACCTAATACTACCTATATTGCACTATATACTAGAGATGATGAAGATGACCTTCCATCAATTCCTGGTGTTCTACATCCTGGGGGGGTGCCAGATTCAAATGCAGCATAGGATGCAGAACTCCATATACTTTGTTCTGCTTAAATCCCTTTAATTAAAGATTCAGTCACCCCACAATCACTTTTGAGTCCTAAGCCAGTTAGACCAGCCAGTCACATTGGAATTGGTGCTAGAATGCCATGTAGAAATTGCCAACCACCTAGAGAATGGTGGAAACTCAGTCCAGCATAGCTAATTGACGATTTTAATGATTCTGATAAAGAAGTGAACATGGCTGCTTGTTTTAGTGCCAATACACTGCATCTTAGGTTATACAAAAATCCAATGAAACAAGATGATGCTTAGGAATGGACCCAAGCTGCTCTGAATGAATTAGTAGCCTATAACTTGAATGGCATATAGAAACTGGTGACTAGACCAAAGGATTGACCTGTTATTGGATCCTGCTGGGTATTTACTAGGAAATATCATGCTGATGGTTCATTTGAGCAATACAAGGGCCATTCAGTTGCACAAGGCTTCTTCCAGTGTTTAGGATTTGAATATCTTGAGGTCTTTGCTTCTACTTTGCACTTGCCCACTCTCAGAATCATTCTGGCTCTTGTAGTAATCCATAATCTCCATTTCTGGTCTGTTAATGTCTTCAACACATATCTCAATGGCAAAATGGACTGTGATGTATACATAAAGCAGCCAGAAGGATTTGCAGAGGGAAACCCAAAAAACACTATCTGTTTGCTTCAAAAAGTACTATATGGCACCAAACAGGGTGGAAATCACTTAAATCATAAGATGTGCACCACTTTTGAGTCCATGGGCTTCACATAAACATATTCTGATGCTGCTGTATATATCTATATGCATAGTGATGTCCAGATCATTCTCCCAGTGTGTGTGAATGATATAATATTTGTATCAAAATCTCTTGATGCAATCAAGCAGACAATCACTAATCTGTGCAAACACTTCAAATTGTGTGATTTAGGACCTACCACTGAGATCCTAGGCATCAAGATTGACTGAAATTGATCCAAGCACTCCCTTATCATTTTCTAGCAGCAGTATTGCATAGATATGCTGTCTTGATTCAATATAAGCAATTGCAAGCCTGTCACCACTTCTATAGAACCTGGTTTGTGTCTGTCACACAATCAAAGCCCTAGAACCACTGAGGAGTGCAATTTCATGTGATCTGTTGACTATGGAGGTGCTATTGGATCTCTGCAGTACCTATCTTGCACCATTTGACCTGACATTGCATTTGCTATTGGCCAGCTCACATCATTCACATCAGAACCAGGTGTTGTGCATTGGAATGCAATTAAGCATTTGTTTCACTACATCAAGGGCACTATGAACTATAGGATCATCTATTCTCTGGATCCATCAGTCTCTGAACCATTTAGGATCTTTTCTGATGCCAACCATGGTGGATGCAAGGATTCTGGTTGCTCTACAGGTGCATACAGTGGCTTAAAAAAGTGTTTCAATATTGGGCCACTTTGGACAAATGGGCCAATTGCCAAAGATATGGGACAAACAAGATCAAACACTTGCAGGGTCAAAGATAGTACTTGCTCTTGACATTCTAACACCACTTATATCATGTGATTTGGTTGTCATGGCACCAATATATAGCCATTTTAAAATGACATGTCATTGGGACACTTATTTGAGCATTATGCTGTCATTCATAATTTGGTAAATAACATAAGACTTTAATAGCTTCTGATGGATGCTATTCCTTGACTCTGCTTACTTATGTAAATATGGGGTATATAAACATGATGTGCTATTCAGCTACTTCATTATCACCATAAAATCTATTTCTATCTCTACTAAAGCCAATATTCTCTCCCTCACTGAATCTGGCCTTTCTATTTGTAATATTTCCTCTTAGACTGGCCTAGGAAAGTCTACTGTGGCCAAGGTCATTAAGGAATTCCTTCTAGATAAGGAAAACATCAAGCTAGGGTATTATTCTAAGCTTTTCTCTACTAATAGAAGGAGAATTGTTGTCAAGTCTGGTCCCTCCAGAATGTTACTCTGAATAAGTCCAAGCTAGTGGGGTGGAGGTTCAGAGGTTAGTACAAAGATGGACCGAAGTCCAAATAAAGGTAGTAATGGAATGGACTTAGGAGTGTGAGAACTTAGCATAGGACATATGTGTTACACTCTTACTCTAGTCTGGTCCTCATTAAGACAGAGGTAAGAGTGGAGAACAGAGGGAAGGAGACTGGAGGAAGTGGAGGAAACTTAGTCGATATTTGTACTGAGGAGAGTACAGTGGAATTGTATAGAATATATATACTACTGAGAAACACCACTAGAATGGAGCATATAGGGTAGAGTCCAGTAATACAAAGTCTGGAGCTGTAACTGGTGTTAGCAGTCACTAGAGCTATACTTCATAATGAACTCTAAGTAACAGAAAATGGAGACTAGAACTAATACCAAAGGAGATGTAAGATAAGAAGAACAAGAAGTACTATAACAAATGAAGTTCAAAGGTGAGGAACACCTTTCTGAGTAGATTATGCCAGAATTGCACTATGCTGACCAAAGTTGAAGTCTGGGATATAATAGTATCCCCCTTTTAGACCTAAATCCTTGAAGGCTGTGTGGCTAAGTGAAGTATGGAGTGCAGGTGTGAAGTTGATGTAAAGATATATGGCGAAGTTTGGTTAATCCACATGACTCCATTGATTGTTGATTGGAGTTCAAATTTTGTGGCTGGACATATAAGCTCAGATGATATATGACTAGTCTCTGATTTTCTCCCACCATCATCAATATAACTTCCACATCTGACCTCTCCTTCCCACTATCAGAGATCATCAAATGGATCTAAGGAGATATCTAGGAAAAACTTAATGATAACAATATAACTGTGGCTATAAAGGCTGCAGAGCAAGGACGATAATGAAAAGAGGCAAAGAGGAAGGCAGAGGCAGAGGTACAAGCAGCAGAGGAGAAGAAGTGAGCAGAGACAGTGGAATGAAGGTGCAAGAAAGCAGTGGAGGCAGTCAAGAAAAGGATGAGTGGCCACATTATGTGACTATGGGTATCACTGATTTGTCATTAGGCCAAGCAAGTCTGGGTCATGCAGACCACAGACAAAGGCAAGGGGAAGGTGCTGCCACCATATAACTGATGCAAGTTGAAGGACGAGCCATGTGAGATGGGTATAGACAAGTTCAAGTCCTATATTGCCTGTCAAGAGATAAAGGTGAAGTGCATACACCCTAGAGATGGCAAGACACCGGAGAAGCCCTTGACAAAGCAGAGGCACATGATGGAGGCAGAAGAAGACTCAAGGCCACACAAGAAGGTGTGCAAGGATGTGGAGAAGGAGACAGGGCTGAGCAGGGAGAGCAGTGTTGAGTGTGCCCTTCAGAGCATCAAGCTGACAATCCAGTCATCGGACAACCACATCTGAATCCAGACCTACCTGCTCTATTGGCTCATAGAGCTCAAGGAGGTGGAAGCATTGAATAAACCAGAGGAGGAGATGGGAAATGTGTTAACAGCTGGAATCCACACAGCTGGAGTTCACTGTTAGAAACTATTATATTGAGATGAACTAAGTACACATTACCTGGAGTTCACTGTTAGAAACTGGGAATCGCAAACAGTGAACTCCGAGGC